>KZ807459.1:82291-97358 GCA_000696205.2 Oncopeltus fasciatus
TATATATATAATAATTTCCTCAGCTTATTGTATGATAAGGCTAGGATAATTTCACAAGGCTGATATACAATACACACTATTACACTTATAGAATTATAGATTGGAATGAACAGAACAGAGATGAGATATGTTAGACAACTGAAAAATATTTACAGATTAAACTAAAAAATACAAATATGAAAAAATATAAGTTATAAATGTCAATGTTACATATAAAAACTTTATATGTACCGATAGTGATATCTGGAAAGATCTCCAGATTGTGGTCACATCTTAGAGTCCAGAACTAAATTGAGAGACATCCGTTGAAAAGGGGTGAGAGGGGGTAACAATGGTCGGGCATCACATTTCAAAGGTGGGTAACAATGATCAGGTTAATGTTTTCAAAGGAAAGTTGGAGATTATTTGCCTGAATTTTTCCGTTGAATTCTGCAGGAAATATTACAATAAGCTGAGGAAATGTTGTCTTTTCCTGCCTATTATTAATAGAGGTAGGAATGAGATTGATTCGCTCACATTCTGAATGTATTGTATTTCAGCCCTGATGATGACTTATAAGTTAAGTCAAAACGTCAACAATAATAAAATAATTACCCAACAATTTTGGAGTATTTTATTTTTTTGATCCTGGCCGAAACCCTGACCAATTTCTCCAGGATAAGACCTGGCAGCCAATGAACCTCCAACCATAACAAAATTGAACAATAGATATTATTCACCAGTTTATCAAATATATTGTCATTTTAGTAGGTCATAAGAGTTATTATATTTTCATTAGGATATGTCTTTTGAATATCCCTTAAACAAAAGGGGTCAAAATGACCTCCTTGACAGTAGGTCAAAATATGGTTTTTTAACCAATAATGGCAATTTTAAAGAGGTGTTATATCAAAACTCAATTAAATACAATAGTGAAACAACTGAAATAGGAACACACACATAAATTTGGAATAAAGTTACCTGTGCTCATAAAATTCTACAATAACATAGCGACGATACTCCACAAATCCACAGTCATTGCTCAAAGGTGTTGCAACCTAATAACAAATAAATATAAAGTTATTAAATTGCTATGATTTATTAAACACTTCTTAGAGTGCAATGGATTAAGCTATGAAAGTATGATAGTTCTATATTCATTGGTAGTCAATAACCCTTTAGATTATGGAGAAGGGTAGTTTAGAAAGATGTTAAATTAAAAATATTAATATTGTAATTATTTTATTAATTAATTAAATTGTCATTTATTTTATTAATAGCATTACAAAAAAAACATACAAAACATTATACGCATAAAATATAATTTTCTAAAATTTATATTCTATAACATAAAAAAGAAAAAAACTTATTAAGCAAGATATTTAAGGATGTAAATAGGAGAGTTGGTCACTCCCATTTTAAAACATAATAACTTAACTTGCTAATTAGGCTTTATTTTTAAGATTTTTAAATGACTTTGTTTTTTAAAACTTTGTTTATGATAAGTATCATATTTTAAAAAAGAACTAGGATGGTTGAGCATCTCTCCCCTCCAAATTGACCAAATGTCATCCTCAAGGATATTTTACCTTAGTTGTGTTGAAGTACATAATATGTTATTTATATTATACATTATTTAATATAAAATTTTTTTTATTTTAAAACCTGTAGGAGGTAATGTAACCTCCTATATGGTTATCTGTGTATGTGAGTATTATATCAAGACTGTCAAATAATTGGAACCAACTTAAACAGGAAATAGAAAAGCAACCTGAAGGTAACAAAGATGTTTTATTGATTTGTAAAATTTTGAAAAGTTTACCTGAAACATTTAAATTTTTTATCAACAGTTGGAGATTGATTAATGATGAGAATAACAAGCTTTAAGTAACCAATCCATCTCATTCAATAAACATGATTTACTTAAGATTAGTCATAAAAGTAGGGCTCATCAAAATAAACGTTACATTAAAGATGTCATTAAAAGGGAATTAAATATTGATGTTCCGCTTGACGGTGAATTGTGCAAGGGATGCATTAATGGAAAGGCTCATAGGTTAAAATTTGGTAAAAAGAAAAGAGCTGAAAATCCAGGACAGGTGATACACTCAGATGAAAACCAAAGTAACTGGACATACCTTAAAATCCCTTTTATGTGATAATGGTGAAGAATTTAACAATTAAAGTGTGCAAAGTATTTTAAGGTCATATGACACTGAGGTGAAATACACTATGCTATATACTCCGGAACAAAATGGCTGTGCAGAAAGAGAGATTAGAACGTTGGTTGAAGCTGCTATAGCCCTTATTCATTCTGGAAAAGAATCATTGCCTAAAGAATTATGAGCTGAAATGATAAATTCAGCTGCTTACATCCTAAATCGAACTGGTGTATCCTCTATCAAAGGAAAATCACCCTTTGAACTAGGTCGTGTTTCGGCAGCGGGCGAGATAACATCTACTTACTACTACCTGTTACTACCAGCTAAGATTTTTTATCTATCTGTTTTTTTTTCTCTTTTTTCTTTCTTTATTAATGTGAATAACTGACTAGTCTTTATTAATTGTTATTTGGACCACATCATCTAGTATTAAATAGAAGGCAGTTATTTTAAAATTAAATAACGGCCTAGGGCCGTAGGTGGAGGTTATAATGACCGAACCACCTGACATTAAGTCGCCTCTAAATAAAAGAAAAAGAGGATTTAAATATATAAATTTTAACAATGTGGGAAAAGAGAATGAAAATCCAAAATTTAGTAGGTTCTTGTTGATTAAGAGGACGGATAGTGAAACCCTTAACAAGGTCTCACTGTTCTTAATTACTAAGTAATAAATGCGACCGCTGGGGAGCCAAAAAGTGTGAAAAAATTAAGAGACGGAACTATATTAGTGGAAACTAACAGCAAAACTCAGTCGGATAAGCTATTAAATTTAAAAAATATAGGTAGGGACATAACTGTAGAGGTAATCCCCCATGAGAAACTCAATGAATCAAAAGGGATTATCTTTTGTCCTGACTTAGATGAATTAAACGATGAAATAATACTGGAAGAGTTAAAGGAACAAAATGTAAAATTTGTAAAAAGAATAATTAGCAAAAAATCAGGTCAAGAAAGAAAAACACATATGTACATACTAACATTTAACCTACCTAATCTCCCTGAAACTATAAAAGTAGGATTTTACACACTAAAAACCCGCCTATACGTTCCTAACCCTTTAAGGTGTATAAATTGTCTTAAATTCGGGCACCTGGCTGAAAAATGTAATAAAAGCCCAGCCTGTTCACATTGTTCTAATGACCGCCATATCGGAAAACCATGCAATTCACTTATACCCTCATGTGTTAATTGTATGGGATAACATAATAGTTTTGATACTAAATGCCCCCGCTTTATGGAGGAGAAAGAAATAAAGACAATGCAGTAGAAAAACAAACTACCTTACAACGTGGCTAGGCGTCAATTCTATGAACAGAATCCCAGAATTCTAAACCAATCGTATGCACAGGCACTAAGAAACAAAAAAAATTGTGTAGATTCAGGATGTCAAACAGATTTTTCATAATAATAATAACAATAAAAATAATCCCACTGAAAATGTCAACAGTGTCCCCGAGGTTTCGGGAGAAACATCTCTGAAGGCGGGCTCATGCCAGACTGTCTTTACCTCCGTCCCCGCCCCTTATCACCCCTTCCCCTCCCAGACCCCTTCTAACCAGATAATAGCTCCTAGCTCTTATCTAGCCTCCCCTTCCCAGGCTCCCTCAGCTCAGTCAGAAGGGGCCAGAGGGTTACACCTCACCCCTCCTCCCATTGCTAAGACTGACACTATGGAAGACCGACCTCGGTCTCCCTCACCTAAATCCCAGAGACCTGAGGAAAAAGTTAGTAAGAGAAGAAAGAGCAGAAAAAATAAAAACCAAGAAGATCTTGATATAGACTCTTGTTAAACGTATAAGATAGAGCTATATATAAATATTATCCACTCTCCTAAAATGAATTGTCATACAAAAATTATTTTTTATTTTATTCTGTTTTGTTTAAATTTTTTCATGCTAGAATTAAGGAAAATTATTTTAAGATCTAAATATGTCCATGCAAGCAACCATGTGCATGGTTATATATATATTCATGTTCATAATTTTGGTCATCATACGTATGATCCTAGGTGTGTTTGCATGTATATATGTATACTTGTTTATTTCCTTATATATATATAGTATATATTTATTTATTATATATTTATTTATTATATATTTATTTATTATATATTTATTTATTATATGTTTATTTATTATATATTTATTTATTATATATTTATTGTACACACTTCATCTCTAAACTTCCTGACGCATATGCACTCTCGATCTCCTTCTCCCACACAAAACCAAAGGGGTCACTTGTAAATTCTTCTAATTGCCGAACACCTAATCTAACCTCATCAACACTGTTAAAATCGTATTTAAAATACAGCTGGATCTCCCAACCATCTCAGTCATGGCCATCATATCATGGAACTCTAATGGTGTCCTCACTCAAATTGAAGAACTGAAGGTCCTACTAAATGACGAAAACCCAGCTGTTGTATGCATACAAGAAACCCATCTGAAACCCAATAATAACTTCAAACTAAAAAACTTTAATATATATAGACAAGATAAAACTATGAACATCAAAGCATCTGGTGGAGTTTTGACTGCTGTTTTGAAAAACTATCATTCGGAACTCCTCAATCATGATTTCAACTTTCAGATGGTTATAACTAGAGTCCATCTTGCATTCCCAATCACTATCTGCAATATCTACCTCCCTCTGACTGAACCTATCAACGAAGTGGCACTAACCAGACTTATCAACTCCCTACAAACACCTTTCATAATAACAGGCGACTTTAACAGTTCCCATCATTCTTGGTCCCCCTCAACGACCAATACCAGAGGTAAGAACATTAAGAGAATTGTAGATGCCTCTGATAGTAATATTCTTAACACCGGGGCCGCGACATACATAAGCCCAGCCTACGGCACTGAAACCGCCATAGACCTCACAATATGTTCTACCAACCTGACTACTGCTTTCTCATGGAAAGTATGCACTAACCAATACGGCAGTGATCACTTTCCTATCATTCTACAACCAACTAAATCATTACCAGCCATTGAAAAGCAGCCTAAATGGATCATTGAAAAAGCAGACTGGAATACTTATACTAACACACTCTTAATGTCTCCAGAAGTCCATCCAAATAAATCCTCCAGCATGGCCCTCTCACTCACACAAAAAATTATAGCAGCTGCAACACAAGCTATTCCCAAAACTAGCGGCCTTCCATCCAAAAACTATGCACCTTGGTTCGATGATGAATGTCGCCAAGCGATGAAAATTAGAAACAGATCCCTTTCAGTTTTTCAAAAAAACCCCACCACAGAAAACCTGGTAAAATACAAAAAAGAAAAAGCTAAAACTTGAAGGCTCATTAAACTAAAAAAAAAAAAAAACAATCATGGAAAGCCTACATAGAGTCAATTAATATCAACACACCTATTAGAAAAGTCTAGCAAAAAGTGCACAGCATCACAGGCTCCAAATACATAGAAACACCTATCCTGAAATTACAAAATAACACAATCTCTGACCCACAGCTCTTGAGCGACATATTTGCTGACCATTTCTCTAAAATATCAAGTACGCCTAAAGATTTAGAAGAAGAACAAATATTTAATTCTATTGATTTCTCCGAACAAGTACAACAAGACAACCATCCCCAGATAGACTACAATAGCCCGATTACTTATCAGGAACTCAGCTCAGCAATTGACGAATTGAATAACTCATCACCCGGACCAGATGAAATCCACAACATCATGATCAAAAAACTCCCACCACAAATGAAATCAACCATCCTCCACATATTTAATTCAATTTGGGAGACAAGTGAAATCCCACAATTCTGGCTAGAAGCAGTAGTCATCCCGATACCTAAACCTGGGAAAAACAAATTCCTAATTGACAATTACAGGCCTATATCACTCTCAAGCTGTCTATGCAAGCTCTTAGAAAAAATTATAAATAGGCGGCTTCTATGGACTTTGGAAAAATTCAAACTCCTTGCTCCTGCCCAATGTGGATTCAGGAGGGGCAGATCCACTATGGACCATCTAATTGCCCTTGAGGCAGAAGTGTTGAATACGTTTGTCGAGAAAAAAGAAGCAATCGGCATATTCTTCGACCTAGAAAAAGCGTACGACACAATCAGACGAAGCCAAATATTAAAGCAACTGCATGAATGGGGCTATAAGGGAAGACTGCCAAACTTCATAAAATCTTTCCTTTCCCATCGCTACATTAGAGTCCGAATTGGAAATAGGCTATCTCAAAGATTGCCCCTGCACAATGGAGTTCCCCAAGGGAGTGTCCTAAGTTGCGCATTATTTTCCATAGCCATCAACTCAATAACTAAACAAATACCACCATCTATCAACGCTTCTTTATTTGTAGACGACCTTAAAATATTCCTCCGATACAATAACATACTGTGGGCAACTAGAATCCTTCAAAGCACACTCACCAAACTTAACACATGGGCTACATCAAATAACTTAAGGTTTTCCCTAACTAAAACAAAAGCCATACTCTTCTCCAGAAAGAGGAACCCAAGCACACCTCCTGACTTAATGCTTAATAACGAAAATATCAGTTTTGTCAGAGAAGCCAAATTCCTGGGGTTGATAGTCGACAGCAGGCTAACGTGGCTCAGCCACATCAGATATACAAGGGAGGAATGCGCAAAAAGAATGAACCTTCTAAAGCTTTTATCTGGTACTACGTGGGGAGCTGATAGGCACTCCCTCCTCATCATTTTCAAAAGTCTAATCCAATCAAAAATAGACTACGTAGCATAGTATACTCGTCGGCCAGGACAAACTACCTCATATACCTGGATGCAATCAATCACTCAGGTATCCGGTTAGTGACAGGAGCCTTCAGAACCAGCCCAACAACAAGCATTTGTGCAGAAGCAGGTATTCCCCCTCTTTTTATTCGCCGTCAACAACTATCCAGCTCCCATCTTACAAAAATGCTTTTTCAACCTACAAACCCGGCATACAAATACATATTTGAACCAAAACACACTCAGTTATATTTCCAAAAACCACAGCATCCAGCCCCTCTAGCAATACACCAAAGAAATATAATCATTTCTCTCCCTGACATAGATATGAGAGACAACGAATTTCACAAACCACCTTGAGAAAGAAAAGCTCCTCTAATCGACCTTCGCTTGACTAAACTTAAAGAAGGTAACTCTATAAGTGAAAAGCTCAGAAAGGCCAACGAGGTAATCCAGTCATACTCGGATAAAGTAATAATGTACACTGATGGTTCGAAGCAGGGTGAGAATGTGGGCCTATCAGTAATTATTAATGAAAAAATAATCCATTGTAACTATCTACACAGCTGAAATGCAAGCAATATGTCTTGCCCTCTATCACGCAATAGCCTCGGAACAAAAAGACATTCTTATATGCACGGACTCAATCTCCTCATTAAAATCCATACAAAACTGCAAAAAACAAGGACCTCTAATAACAAAAATCACTCACTACATACGCATCCTCGAAAACCTAGGAAAAAAAAAATTATTTCTCTGGATCCCATCACATATCGGCATTCAAGGCAACGAGAGAGCAGATAAAGCAGCCTTCAAGAACATACCGCCCATAAATACACTAGAACCAGAAGATATAAGGTCATGGCTAAAGGGAAAAGCTCTCTCAGATTGGGATACCATATGGAAATCAGAACCTGGCAATAATAAACTCCGCGCAATTAAGGACAACACGAAGAAGTGGCCTTCTTCTAATCGAGAGATAAGGCGGGAAGAGGTGGTGCTAACCAGAATGAGAATAGGGCATACCAATCTTACGCACGTCCACCTTATAACTAAGGAGTTACCACCGTGTTGCACAATCTGCGACACGCCGCTCAGCGTCAAGCACATCATAGAGGACTTTGAAACTATGGACTGGACAAATACTTTATATTAAAAATCACGAATAATTGGACCTAAATGTTGGGTGCATGTTCCCAAGATTAAATGGAAAAAAATTGATAAAAACACTGGTCAGAAGCTATGGAACTCAAAATGAAATCTCTTGAGGATAATCATACCTGGACAATGTGCAACTTACCTCCAACTAGGTAAGTTATCCCTTCAAAATGGATATATACTAAGAAGTATAATGCTGATGGATCATTGGATCGCTATAAAACCAGATTGGTTGTGAAGAGCTTTGCGCAAAAGAAGGGTCAGGATTATCAAGAAACCTTCAGTCCTGTTGCTAGAGGGACTACTATCAGGACGGTTCTTAGGGTTGCTGCAGATGAGAATATGCATCTGTATCAATTCTATGTCTCAACTGCCTTTTTAAATGGTGAGTTAAATGAGGAAATTTATATTAGACTGCCAGAGGGTTTTCAGGAAAAATCAAACCAAGTCTGCAGATTGAATTAGAGTCTCAACAGTTTAAAACAGGCTCCCAGACATTGGAACCAAAAGATAATTAGTTTCCTTGAAAGCTTAGGTTTTAAAATAAGCTGTATAGATTCATGCTAATATGTCAAAAATAATAATAAAGTTAAAATTTTGTTGGTCCTGTATGTTGATGATGGATTAATAGCCTCATCAAGTAAAGAGGAAGCTGAAAGGCTTATTGCTAAACTTAAAACTTAATTTAGTCCATAAAGCCACTAGTTTTGCCTAATAATTTATAGCTTTGACCTATAAATTTGCAAAGTGGTCATACTTAAATTGTTCTGAAGGTCAAAGAACCCCACATGCATTTAAAATTCAACTTGGACCCCGTCCACTATGATAAATAAAATTATCATCTATTATTATTAATGATAATTAAAATTGCAATTTTCAAACTCCTCTTTCCTTCTGCATAATGTATACTATTTCATTGTTCTAAAGGATTAATCCCTGGTAATATCTTAGTCAGGCAAGGAGTCCAAGCTTTCTGGCAATACGATGTTTTAAATTTTAAAAACCCAATTTTTATTATTTTTCCCTCAAAACTGTCCTTATTATGCGACATATAGATAATACTGCCACTTGTATCTGACATATCTTCTATCAATTCCTAGTTCTTCAAGACAGCCGGATAATGTACGAGGCACTTCATCAAGTGCTGAAATTATAAAAGAAACCATTTTGACGCTTTCAACTTACCTCCAATGTGTTAAAATTTCAGATGAAAACTCGCAGTATTTTCTGTTTTTTTCCTTATATGCAATAGTTAAGTTGTTAGTATCAGAAACCATGACATCAATCAAAATTACCCTTTTTTTTTTACCCTTTATTATGCCAGACCAAGTCAGGACAGTTATGCATGATTGAGTGATCTGACAGCACTGTGTGGTCCCAATATACTTGGGATATATTAAATATTTAATGATATTTTCTTGGTTTTCTAGGACTGATGAGGGGAAGTGTCGATAATAGTGAATATCCTCTGTTAACGGGTGAGTCAGCTTACATAATACCAAATGTAAGCTGACTTGCCTGTTAAAAGAGGATATCCACTATTTTGGCAACATTATTATGCGTCTTTTTATTCTTTTGTGGTAATACAGGACATGCTGACATTATATGAAAGATGGCTTCAGATAACCACATAACCGGCAGGCTAGATCCATGATGGTCTCATCGCCCACTATCTTGTTGAGGGAATATTTTGTTGGCAATACCTGATCCTGGAGTGCTGCTTTAAACCCTTTGGACTCAGGGAACAATCTACCATGCATTGGTTTCTGCTTTGTCCACATAATTAGAATCCAGCATGGTTTAGAATTGGCCATGAAGTGGTTTTCTTTTCCATGCCTGTAGGACACATTGAGCACATAAAACCTCGGTCTCCTCTGGCAAGATTTAGAGGCGTGAATCTGCTATCCGCAGAACATATTTCTGCAATTAGAGGTTCATCATGATTTGCTGAAAAGTATTTTCTCATTTGGAAGACTTGCTTATCACGGAGAAACCTCAAATGTAAAATTCCTCGATCACCAGCTGTGCGAGGAAGAGAAACCATGAGAGCCTGGATAATGCTTTCTAAATTCGATGAGGGTCATACGGATTTTCTTTCACGGCATCCATCTTATCACACCAAATGAGTATGTTCATAATGAGATGCAAAAAGAATTTGTAGCACATGTCAAATTTGCGCTATTGAGACCACTACGCACTAGAAATTTAAGTATGTGTGCAAACTCCTTACATACGGTTTCTTTTATTGTTTTCTGCTCAAGTCCACACGCCTGTGCGAGCCTTAGGTATTTAGATACTTGCAAGACTCCTTATTGTCCATCACCTCTATTAATACTTCATCTTCTAACCTACATTCAGTGGGTAGAACTTTCCCTTGTGCAACAATTGTGTTCTGCACTTATCGAGCCCAAACATCATTTTTATACAGTTAGAAAAATTTTTTAAAGAATATTTAGCTGCATTTCTAGATGATCTTTTAACGAGTTTATACTTTTAAATCATCCATGTATAATAGATGCATGGTAAAAACTGTAAGACTTTCTACTCTGCCAAGTTGATAGGCATGTCCGGATGATTCCAATAAGTGAGATAAACCATAATTACCATGTTATAACCACCATTTCAATGCAAGAATATACTTAAAGAGAGTCTCCCAGAAAATTTCCTCTTTGGATAGTGAGTTCTCTCCTGAAATTATATCTATGCTTGGATCAAAACCAACACAGTCTTCTCATTTTGTATAGTACGTTTGAGAAAATTTACTAACTGTGAGTAAATCTTGTGAATCGTTGAGTTTCAAACAACCAGTCAGTCATGTGGTACTGAATTATATGCTTTCCTGTAATTGATGTATGCTATACTTAAATATCTCTTCTTGTGAATTGCATGTTTTGTGATTACCAAATCAATTAAGAGGAGCATCCTTGCATCTGTAAGAACCTTGCACACACCCATTTTGGGTTGAAGCTATCGTGTGATGAGAATCCACTGCTTGGTATACAATATCAGCAATACATGAGGTAAGCAGCTTATAAACGGAATTGAGGCATATGATTGGTCTATTATTAGCTGGATCTTCTGAATTTCCTGACTTAAATTTGAGATAAGTTAAACCTTACCTGACAGTGCAGTAGGAAAAAACAACAGATAACATATATACTTATGCATGCATTATGATAAGAAAACATTATTAGTTGAACTACTAAATCCAGACTTACTCTTTTGATACCCTGGACGTGAAGCGATAAATCATATGCTATTTCCTTCATTGTAAGTTGAGGTGGCACATTGCCAATAATGAGATATCTATTTTCAGTTGATATTTTAACACTAAGTTTATTTCCAAGGATCTGTAAATCATTTAGGAATACCAAAGCCATTATCGCATCATTTACAGACGAAAATCTTACAAATCCATAACCTCGGTTAGAAAAACCTGATACATTCATCATTAATCTGACTGTATAAATTTTCAATTTCAGTTTAGAGACCAGATCATAAAGCTGAAAGAAAAAGATACAACTATTCATTAATTTATTGGATTTTCTAACAATATTATACTTGTTTATTACTTATATTAAGAGCAGTTAACTATGGAATAAACATTACTAAGATTTGATTGAAGGTAAGTATAGACATAGTTTTTATTAATTTATTGTAATAATGTTCCAGTAAATCAATGAATAACAGTCTCAGGATGGAAGATTTATTTTTTGACATATAAAAAGTAGGTTTAATCAAACACATAGATATGCCTGGAGTTGTTGACAAATTTCCCTGGTTATGACCCTGATCATTTGAATATATATACACATACATTTTTAAAATCAATGAAGATATAAAATTGTATAATACAGTTGTAGGACAGTTGTTATACAATTTTCTAAACATCTTTAGAAATCAGAAATAAAAATATTCCATATTTTGTATTACATTATACCCTCTACTAAGACCTTCTAATTATGTACTTATCCCTTAAGGGATAAGTACATACCAGGTATTCAAGTTTAAAATGTCGTTTTAATTCCAATAGAATGCGCTCTTAGCCTATTGAAGGATTTGCTTATCTCTAAACGCTATTTTGTTTGTTAGTCATTTGTTTACAAAAGTCAGTTGTTTTTAAGTCGTTTACGTGGACGTATCATACCTTTCTTTGGTGTTAAAAATGTCTAATTTTAAGCCAAATAAAGAGCATTTGCGGCATGTCATGATTTTCTTATTTAATCAAAAGAAAAAGGCATCTGAATGTCATCGAATTTTTGTTGAGACTTATGGCGATCTTGCTCCAACCGTCAAGACATGTGAACGTTGGTTTCAACGTTTCAAACGTGGTGATTTTGATGTTACTGATCAAAAACGAGAAAATCGACAAAATCGACTACGAGCTTCTCAAGCCCGGAGAAACAGTCAATACCGAGCGCTACCGACAACAAATGATCAATTTGAGTCACGCATTGATCGAAAAACACCCAGAATGGGCTCACAGGCACGCCAAAGTCATTCTTCAGCATGATAACGCTCCTGCACATTCAGCCAGATTGACTAAGGAAACAATTTCTTCGCTTGGTTGGGAACTCCTACCCCACCCGCCGTATTCACCTGACCTGGCGCCTTCTGATTATCACCTCTTCTCATCGATGGGACACTCATTGGCGGAGCAACACTTCAACAATTTCGAAAACGTATGAAAATGGCTCGATGAATGGATTTCAAATAAAGATGAAGCATTCTTTTGGAATGGTATCCATATATTGCCCCAGAGATGGACAAAATGTGTAGAAAGCGAGGGCCAGTACTTTGAATAAAATATATTATCCTTTTTTTAAATTACTGTGTATATATTTTAAGAAATAAACGACATTTTAAACTTGCATACCTGGTAAATGCCTGATACACCTATGATTCTTTAATCCAATCTAATCCTCCTAATTCCTATTCTGAAAACCCTTCCTACCTTCTCAAAAGGAGAGGACCTACGGACTTCATGAGAGCATCTTTAGACATCTAATCAAAATTTTAGTAGAGTAATGACATTCAGGTATATTCTTAGTCACATGTTAACATATAAATAGATTCCAAGAATTTTAAATTTTAAAAAATTGTAAATTTGTTACCTACTTATTTAAATTCCAGCCTTTTGTGGAATCTAAATTCTTCCAAGTTAGTTTAAACTAATCTAAGAATGATTAATATCAATATATATTTAATGCCGTTATACCTCGATTAAAATTCAAAGACTCTAGGGTCCTTCAGGACACAGAAATCAAATAAGTAACTACCTCAATTAAATTTTCAGTGCACTAGCTGTGGTAATGATGAGTTTTCAATTGAAGAAAAATACAATTTTTTAATATGTATAACAAATTACTCATTTTATAAACAGGTGTATAAAGAGGAAATTTATTTCAATACCTTGTAATAATACCAAGTTGAATACTATCACTTCCTAACGTTATAAAAGCTAATATATACTTTTCAGACTCTAAGTACAATCTAATTGATATTGCATTGCATTAAATAATCCAATTCATATCGATTTTGTGTATTAAAAAAAAAAAAACAAGTTTTTCTATCATCATTCAATAACTCTTGGTCTTTTATTTTGAGATGAAAGTAGAATAAAAGGAAGGGTGGTGAGCTGTAGAGGAGGGGGCGAATGTCAGAGGCAGGTAAAAATGGGAAATCGCACCCGATACTGACAGCTTTTCGAAGCTTTTAGCCTCCCTGTTGTAACACTGCTTCAAAACAATAATTTTAAACTGAAAAAAATTTTTTGTTTTCTTCCTTATTCTTATGAGGACACTAAAATAGAATATCCTTGTAATCCATTGGCTGTAACCAGAAGAAATTATTATTAGTAATGAGAATTTCATTGAATATTTTATTAATACTAAAAAAGCTGTTAACATTTCAATGAAAATATAATTGGCACCATGTAATTATAAGGAAGGTTTTATAAGATTATCTTGCACATGCTTCAATGTGAGTTGAATCTTAAATTTCTCTAGTTTTAAGTTGATATGAATATTAATGTTTTTGAAACCTATTTATAAGTAAATAGTTTTATCATTTTAAATAATAATTTAAAAAAGAAAAAAATACTTCTTAAAAAAAAAAAAAAAAAAAANAAAAAAAAAAAAAAAAAAGTTTTTCTACAAATAAAAATACCAGTATTCACACAAATTCATTTTCTTTTTTTTTTTTTTACAACTGTGAGCTTTGGAGATCAAGGAACTCATCACCAGATGCCAGGAATCACCCAGTTCAGGTGGCAGAGACCATGAAAGACTCTTCTATATTTCGAATACACTTGCAATGGTAACAAGGTAATACTGTATTCCTTATTGATTTAAATGAACTATATCACTTCATGTTTTTCATAGTAGAGGCTCCATTTTCTTTAATTAATTATTTTTACAAATTCTGGTGAGATCTTGAGCAAGTAAATTTCATTGCACTAATAATTTTTTTTATTTTATGCTTATAAGTTGATCACTATAAGCTAAATAAATATTAAAATTTCTTTCTGACAAAGTAATAAAGAAACTCTACTTCATAATAATGATTGAATAAATTAAAGTAGACAGATTATTCAGTGAAGAAAACAAGAAATCTGTTTGCTAGTTACGGATTTAAGTTGGTCTCTAATAGGCTAATTGTAGATAGTTTAAAATGTGTAAAGATAACATTTCAGAAGAGGAAATGGGCCAAATTAAACTATAATGTTATGAAATGAAAACATTACGAATAAATTATTTCAAAATAAAATTTTAGAAGTACAAACTAATTTGGAGATGTATTTTCCAGAGTTAGCAAAATGCTAAAAGGAATTATTTGTAAGAACTTTATGGAAGCTGACAATAAACAAGTGTCTAAAAAATTAACAATTAATGGAATACCCTTCACATTGATCCATGAAAGAAGTAGTCAGGTGAAGAAATTTTAAGTATTCTATTAATAATATGATGCTTGATAACTATTATATAATAATAATAATAATAACATTGTAAAGTAACGAAAATATCAGTTTTGT
>KZ807459.1:97768-114775 GCA_000696205.2 Oncopeltus fasciatus
AAAAAAAAAAAAAAAAAAAAAAAAAAAAAAAAAAAAAAAAAAAAAAAAAAAAAAAACAACACTAAAATTAATTAAGTGACAAAAAGTTAATAAAATGAATATAAAATAAAATGCTTTTTGAAAAATAATTTTTGGGCTTATGAACAGAAATGAGTAATGCTGAACAAAACTAAAATTATGTGTAAGCCCTTCAAATCACCACCTAATACAAGGGGAGGGAAAGTAACCCCCCTCCCCCTCACACCCATACCATACATGGATCTTTGGTACGCTTCACAGATCACAAGGATCTTATTCAGCTTAATTGACTTCTTTGTTCCTAAATCATTAAAAAATTACTAGTATATTGTTTTGAGTTTAAAGATGTTAATCTGTTTTCCAAAACAGAGAAGTTTAAGCCTTTCATTTAAAAAAGATAAGAGTTTGTTATTAATCATATATATATNTACTTAAGAATTAAGATAAAAATTTGCGTTTGTAGCTTTTTCTGGAGTGTTTAGTTTGTGTACATTCGCGCTCCAACAATAGTCAGCCATCATATGTACGTCCCATCTACCTTGATACCTTGCTTTCATAACCCTCAAAGGAATCGCTTTCATCTGCACCATATCCGTATTCCCCTTCTTCCAAAGAGGGAAATTCATTGAAAACTGGCACGGGAACTTTGGCTGAATGCAGTACTACTTTGCCTTTCCAAAGAAACAATTAGCATAACTTCATTTGGCTGGAAATCGGGTTTTGGAAATTTTTTTGGTTCCTCGTTAACCACTGATATGGTTGTCTAAAATTATACACTTTTTGTCACAAGTGATGATTCTGGCTAAAAATGGTTCAATTTTTAAGCAGGAAGCTAAAGAAAATGAGTTGTTAAGCAACTTAGCTCGTTGGCTCCTTTAATTATATGAGGAATCTATTTATCCAGTTTTTTATACTTTCTCAGTTGAGGGAGATATTCCAGGCAGTGATTGGAGAAATATTACATTGTAAGGCCACCTTTTACAACTTTGGCAAGGATCCAAATCCATTATTCTTTGAACTCCCTCTAAAAGTTAACGATCATTGGCCGGCCCGAGCGAGTATCATCATCATGACTAGCACAAAATTTGGCAAACCAAAAATTTGCCTTCTCTCAGAGAGGACATCTTTTCAAAAAATTCAGCTAAAAATTGGGATTGTGGTATTAGTTCATTCCAAATTATGTTTGGAGGATCAGGAACTTTTAAGGAAAAACCCACACTTATAAGCCCACTCTAAATGTAATTAAAAGAAATTTAAATGGTTAAGTAATCATTCTATACTATAAACAAAGTTTGAAACGATACTTTAACATTCAGCCCCCAGGATGAGAAATTAAACTCCAACTCTCATGCCCAATGCAATAGAGGACTCCAAATTGTGGATATTTGCACAATTAAACAAATTAATTAAGTCAAGTTAGAAAATATTTGCATAGAAACACATTTGATAAAAAGTAAAAGTTGCAATCAGCTCAAAATAGGATAAATTAACATTCCAGCAATCTCCCTATTTTACACTAGAATTATTTCTAATCCTGAAATAGTTAAAAGTGAATAGTTATCTATTCACTCAATTTTATACAGACAAACTTTTTCAAAAAATGACAAAAGTATTGAAGCAAATCGTTATTCAAACTAAACATGTAAACTGCACAATTAGTTATTTATTTATTTATATTGAAAATTCTATGAATGCTTGGGAGTCATGTAGCACTGGCTTATTCCCAGAGCTATCAGAAAGAAAACAAATTAGGTTAAACAAATATTCAATTTTAATTTATTTTTAATCTTTAAAAAACTACTCAATTTATAAAATAGCACTACTATTTTTTTAAAATTATTTCTTTAAAAAAATTCTCTCAGCCTTATAGATAAAAGTAGATGTAGAACCTCAGAAATTAGATATGAAAAAGCCTTAATTGAATCATTAGGTCAAGATTAAAAATTTTGTAATATATTATAAGGATCTTGATCAGCCAAGAATCCTTAAGGTAATTGCCGCTTTACCTCAGAGTATGTGATGTGAGGATTATCACCATAATAACGCCCCAAGACATTCTTCCTGTATCCTTTATGTTCAGTAGATTTAACTTGTCCCTGTCATTCCATGATAATTCCGCTAAAGTGGCAAAATGCTCAAGTGAAAAAAATTACTTACTAATGAACCTCTGCTTTTGGATCTTGAACAGCCTGTTAACTTAATCGTTAACGTATTTAATTTAGTGAAATAACAGAACTGGCTGATGAACAAGCTAGGACACAACCACAAATCCCCACATCTGATAATATCTAAATCAGTGACAAGAAAAATAGAATACAGTCTGAACAGAAAACCAGGGGCTAAAGATGATGTAATAACTCACCTTTCACAAGACACAAAAGCGACCCATACTGAAATAGACAAATGAAATTAGTAACTAACCATAAACTTTTCCCTCATGCATGAATTTTACTATGTTAGCAGACAAACCTAATTTCATTTGATATAGCAGATGCTCATTAGTAAGTGAATTTTTTAAAACTTACTAGAGCTTTTTGCCGCATTGGCATAATGGAAGAGCAGGGACAAGTCAAATGTACTTAACATAAAGTTAAAGGACACAGCAGGGGACATTATTAAGGTGGATAATCACTTACTCAGATGCAAAACGGCAATGAACCTCACGATTCTCGACTGAACAATATCCTTGTCGTACATTACAAAATTTTAAATCTAGCTCTAATGATTTAATGATTATGGCTTTTTCAGATCAATTTCTAGGGTTCAAAGCTACTTTTATCTATAACATTGTGGGAACCAGGGAAATTTTGAAATATATAACAGAAAAAATAGTGGTAAAATGTGAGACACTTTCATTCAAAATCTACCGCCTAAAATTAAGGACATTGTAAGGACACACAAAACAATAAATGGAAGCAAATGCTAGAACACAATTTACAAAAACTCAAACCGAAGCAAAAGAAAAAGCAATGGCAATCTGGCAAACATTTCTTGAATTCAGGGTTCTATCTACCTCAGCTAATGTAAGTGCTTATTCCAATAATTACTACACTGACCCTAGAGTTCACAGCCAGTTATATATTTATTTTAATAAGTTAAGGCATTAAGTTGTTACACTACTCCACTTAAACTACTCCAAATAATCCACAGCCGAATGGTTTGGCTGAGCAACTAAACCAAATATTAAAAAAGTTTGTCTAAAGAAGCCTTTCAAAACCAAGGTTATCATTGACAATAATTTAGATAATCTGTTGACATATTGTTTTGTACAAAAACAACTTTACTTAAGCTTTCAAAATATTAGTTCCTACACAGCACAATAGAATAAGTCTTTTGAGAAAAAAATTAGGAACCAAAAATAATAATTTTCTACCATTAAAACAAAAAAAAAAAAAAAAAAATCTGAAGTCCCTTTGCAAAATACGGAACATTTTAAGGAATAAAATGTCATACTGTTAACCCTACCTAAATTATTCGAGTCAGGTATTAAAACCTATACTTTAATGTAAGGCTTCATGTACATCTTTGAAAGCCAAATTAAATCCTTTTTAACATTCAAACAATAATAAAATCAATAATAATAATATAATTTATATTAAATTTAAACAGTTGATTTTTAAAAAAATGTTTTTGTTTCACAAAAATCAAAATTAACTTACTGGATAAATTTCTTGTGTACCACATGTTTAACTAATTAATTAAAAATTAATTTCTAATGCAATAATATACAGGAAAGCAAAAAAAATTTAGAGTGAAAATAAAAGAAGACAATAAAGAATGTAAAATTTTAGAAAATGTGTACTATTAAGGTTATTTCTTTAGCACATAAATGAGTTTGAGGATTTATTTTCTATGGATTTAAAAAAATCCCTTTAAAAATAGATAAAAAATAAATGAAAGTATTTGAAATTGTTGCTTGTAACCTAGATCATAAATTATAATTGGTAAAGGATAAGTTCGATGATTTAAATCGTTTAACATTCAAGAACTCTAACACTAAACACTAGTTTCATAAAACTCAAGCACTTAATCATACACATAAATATTTTGTTCACTTACTAAAATAAGCACTTACTCTTTGTCCAGAAGCCTCAAGTAAAGAGAGGGCACAAACCTGGAGCCCAGATGATCTTCTGGCAAAGCCACTAGGATAAAAAAAAAAAAAAAGAATAATCGTTTGGAAAAAAAAAATGAATTACCAATTGGTATTAATTTATATAAAACTTTTGTCACAATGTAAATTAATAAAAGAAGTTTATTACAATTTTTTTTTAAAGTTGTTACCGACTAGGAAAAGAAGAAAGTTATACATACTTAAGTCAACTTGGTACTCTGTTGAGTGATACGCCCCTATCAATTACGTTTTGAAATTTAATTGTAAAAATTCAAAGAAGCACTCTATGCTTCGTCACATTCATTAATTATGTATCTTGGGCATTCTTTAAAGACACTGAAAGTAATATTTCTATAAATTAATTTTGTTTTAGTATACATAGCCTTTTCAATGGGTTTCTCCATCCGCATCTGCATTTCATCTTTCTATTTCTTTCAAAACTTTTGTATTATAATTGGCATTTGCCAAGGTTTTCATCAGTCACAATTATGATAATACCACATTATCATAAACAAATACATCTAATACTCAAAAATTTTGGAAAACTTGGGTAAAATGCTAAATACTTAACAACTGAAAATAATTTTTGTGGACAAAACATCTCTATAAACTACTATCTTTTGTTGAGTATAAATTAGTGAACAATAAATTGTCACTTTTACGCAACAAGAAATCGCAGATATCCATCCACCCACAAAGAATTCTCATAACAAACAATTCAAATCCACGGTCAAATCTTTCCCTTGTTTCAGGGAATGTGGCCTTAGCGTCAGATTCTAATTAATAATAATCACAAAAATTTTGAGGTCTGCTAAGATCATCATGTCATCTAGATAAATACCATAATCTAAGCTAATTTTTCATAAAAATGGTTATAAATAAGAATATATTAATAAATAACATTATATAGGCCTCTTGGCAGAGTAGGAAGAGTAGTGATTGCGCTCACCCTTAATTTAGGTAACCATTAGGTTACCATTTGGAAAATTAGATTTTACACATTTTATCCTATAAAATGTGAGAATGGTCGGGGTTTCGGCCAGGAAGAAAAAAATTTACACCAAAATTTGGAGGAATATTTTTATTTATGCCAACGTTTCGGCTTAGCTAGTAAGCCATCATCAGGGCAATGGCGTTGAGTGGAGAAATCTCCCCAGGGTGGTTGTTCACATTGTAAACTGCAGAAAACAACTGCAGTTCCAGTTGTTTTCTGCAGTTTACAATGTGAACAACCACCCTGGGGAGATTTCTCCACTCAACGCCATTGCCCTGATGATGGCTTACTAGCTAAGCCGAAACGTTGGCATAAATAAAAATATTCCTCCAAATTTTGGTGTATATTTTTTTCTTCCTGGCCGAAACCCCGACCATTCTCACATGATATTCGAGACGGCCAACTAACCATCAACCATGTTTATCCTATAAACTTTATTTAACTCAAATAACAACGGAGATATTACGATTATAAATTTTATATTTTAGTTTAAGTCCTTTAAACTTCCCTTTCCCTTATCCGATTTCAAACAACAATGAATTCTTTCAAGGGTTTGAAATTAAAAGCCTAAATACCGAATTTGGTTTCTATATTTTAAAAATAATAGAGTCCACCCAACACTAGAATATTACATCTTAAATATATTTATTTATTTTTTTTCTTGTAGAAGTTACAGGACTATTAAGCATTCATGTGCTCGTTGGGATACTGAGAAGAGAACCGTATTTTGCGATACTCTTTGCAGAGCCTGAAGATGGTGTATTGACATCGAAACCGGTCACAAATAAAAAAAAACTATTTGAAGCAGGAAGGACTATATCTTCTTTTTTATTAATTTTTTTTATAACTATTTCGTTCTAAAGTTTTTTTTTTAAACTATGATAATAAAAGAGATGATAAAATTTTAATTTTTGGTCCCTCCCTACTAGACCGATTTCAGCTTTTAACGAACACATCTCCAACAGTTTGTAAAATTAATCAAAACGCAAAAATTTGTTTCATTATTTTAAAAATTGTGGATGCTAGAGCGCGCAGACAAATATATATATATATATGAGTATATTAATAAATATAGGCCTCGTAAAAAGGAATCGTAAAAGGATAAGTATTTCGAGTTTTGCATATGGGTTTGAGAACTTAGGATAAGTAAAAAAGAGAAAATGCTTTCAGACAAGTAGAGGAAGAACTTTTATAGGGGAAGGAGTTTTTTAAAATCTGTTTTCTTCTTAAGTCCTCCGCGAGATTATATTAACCCTGGTGTTTTCCCGGGCATGATAATTTTCGCATAAAAAAGCCTGAAAGTCAACGAAGGACTAATAATAGGGGGAGAAGTCGAACTAAAAGCTTCTAAATTGTCCAACCTCCAAAAGAAAATTGGTTGCTCACTCTCTCTTCAGCCTAACCCATGAGCCCAATTCTTGTCGTCGGACTCCAATTATAAACTTTTCATCATGAATGATCATCACTTAGGACCTATTTTAGAATTATTAACTGACAATTGTGCATTGATTTTCCCAGAGTTTGGTCTAGATGATTAGGTGTTTTAAAGAATGATAAATATGACATTGGTCTGTAGTAACTAAGTTTTATTTTATGAGCTCGGAGTCGCTTAAACGTTACTCAGAGGACACACTTGAAAAACACTGCTTTGATATTAAGAATGCGAATTAAGAAGCTGTTTCTAAAAACTTAGCTTGACACATTGCAGGGAATGACTGGAACGAATACAATTTGACAAATGTCACCAACTATCATAAGATTAACAAAGATGCTCTCTCTAAAAGATTCCATGGTGGAGCCATAAAAAAGAAAAGGTAAAAAAGACAAGAAGGGTTTACCATAAATAGAAAGAACCTAGGAAAAGAGAAGTGCTGAAGAGAGCCTACTACCCTGAAGAAGTTCTTACAGAAATGAGTCAAGGAGATAAAAATCGAAATTTTGGAAATCCTACCTTAGTTCCTGCACAAGTCCCGAGGCTGCCTCGGTGGTGCAATGATCAGCATACTTGCCCTGAAGGCAGGAGACCCGGGTTCGACTCCCGGCCGAAGTAGTAAGATTGATTTTTCTGGCTCCCTTGCATTTCTTGTATAAAATTTAACGTGGGATTAAATACTACAACTAAAATCACTATTATAGACTTGTTAGTTACCCCACCGAGAGAGATTATAAAGCTGCTGAAGAATAAGAAGAAGGATTAAACATGACTAGAGTGTCCCCGCAAGAATCAATTTTGTTAATGTTTATATGGAATATAGTGATGAACCCACTCCATTTTTAATTCATTGAAGACGAATATCACCCACACTGCTTTTGTTGACGATCTTTGTGCGGTTATTGAATCCCCTTCGCGATTACAACTGAATGGAAAGATGAGGCTAGTAACAAGTAATTATTACACTGGGGAACACACTTTTGTTAAGTTAGATTTGACACTGGTTTTTCACTAATTCTCGGCGTCTGAATCTGAGAATAACCTCAGATATTGTCTATCACGTCAACTTTTTAAACTACAGGATATCCTCAGAAATCATAATCATGCATTTAAAAGAACATAAAGTGAAAACGTAACAAATATACAGTTTACAAAACTTTAATATAAGTTAAATCGAGTTCATACATATAAAATTGTTTAATTAATAAACAGTACTTAAGAATTAAGATAAAAATTTGCGTTTGTAGCTTTTTCTGGAGTGTTTAGTTTGTGTACATTCGCGCTCCAACAATAGTCAGCCATCATATGTACGTCCCATCTACCTTGATACCTTGCTTTCATAACCCTCAAATCTTGATGGAAACGCTCACCCTGCTCATCACTCACAGCACCAAGATTGCCCGGGAAACTAGCAAGGTGGCTGAGTAAAAAATGCAATTTAATGCTCATGTTGCAACCTAGCTTTTGGAAGCTTTCCAAAAGTTGCTGGACAATTTTGGAGTAATTCAATGCCATATCCGTATTCCCCTTCTTCCAAAGAGGGAAATTCATTGAAAACTGGCACGGGAACTTTGGCTGAATGCAGTACTGAGCGTATAGCTGACGGTAAAATAGGATACTCTGTTTTACATTTGTTTTTCTTGTTATATCCCGATGTTTTCACTATACAAAAGTAACAATCATTTAAATGATCTTTGGGCTCGCGCCAAATCATAGGTATACCAAATGGAAGCTTGGCACGTGTTTCCTTGGTCCACATCCGTAAACCCTCAACACACTGTTTACACACTTTATGAGGTGCCCATGCTTTATCTTGATCACCAAGTTTCACTTTAAAATAGGCAAAATATGCTTGTCTGACAAATGTACTTATGTTTGTCCTTTGACTGGGAATGCTAAAAGTGCCACATATATAACAAAACGAATCGGGGCTGTTTTTGCACCTTTTACGTGTAGGAGCTGAGGTAGCCATAAGGAATCATTTCAGTTCAAACACACTATGTAGTTCTGTACACTTCCGTAACGAAATACTATATACTACTTACTGGCACACAACGTTTCACCACAGTATAACAGACGTAACTAAACAGGCAGGTCTAGACCAGCATGCGCCCCACCCACATAGAAACCGAACGTGATGTGATAGAAGAAAACTAAAAAGTTTTGGAATCAGCTTGCCTAATTCTATAGAAAACAGATAAAAAATCTAACTGAACAGAAATTGAGTTTCAAATTGTTCCCCAGTGATATGATTAGATGTTTTTTGGGGGGGTTCGGTTAAGATAGATCCAAAAAAATACAAATTTAAAGAAAGTGTATTTTTAAATTATCTACCAATGTTTTGGCTTATATTGTAAGCCACCATCAGGGCTATCATGAAGGCGAGAGAAGACGGCGTGTCACCAAGATCCCGTTTTCATGACTGAGTTGATAGATAATCTAGAAAATAAACGTTTTTTAAATTCATATTTTTTGGATCTACCTTAACCGAACCCCAACAAAAAATATCTAATAATATCGTCGGTCAAAAAACTCTCCATTTGAGTAATTATTATTCACTTATTCTTTTCCACTTTGATTATTGTTGCGTTGTATATGGTGGCGTCTTGGATGTGCTTGATGATAGACTAAAGCGTCTCTTAAACTGTTGCGTTAGGTTTGTCTTCGGCTCACCTAGGAACTCCCGGGTAACCGGCCTGTATACAGATTTAAAGTGGTTGTTTCCTTCCTATGCAGAATTTACTTCCTTGGTTCCTTCCTTTATAATACTGTCTCCACACATTCTCCTTCTTACATTTATGAACTCCTACCTTCACCTTCTCAATTTCGCCGCTCTTTCCTAGCTCGGGCAGCTGGCCTTTGGAACTCCCTACCCTAAAAAATTCGACGTTCTCCTTCTCTTTCCATTTTCAAATCCCTCCGTTTTCAGCATCTTCTATCCAACTGAATCTTCCTAACTATGATTATTGGTTATTAATAATTGAATGAATTTTATGCGCATGTGATATGTATGTAAAATAAGGGAATTAGAGGGAGTAAAGTGTGGTTTGGTGTTTTCTTTAAAAGGGCACCTCACTTAGCATTTTTTTCCCCTAAACCTGTTATAAGCTCACTGTTTTTTTCTTCTTTCTTTATTTTTTCTTTCTCTTTCCCCAGTCATATAGATTAACTCATCAGCCTCGAGGAAATGTTATTTTTGTTTACGTTTTTGTTTAATTTTTACTATTTCTTTTATAAATAATTTTTGTTTTATTTATTTATAATAATGTATATTTTTAAGCCAAAAAAGGCCTTATGTAAAATTCACCTATGTTATTCAAGGGGACTCTGTTAGTCCCAGAATAAAGTTTATTTTCTTTCTTTCTTTCTTAACTTAAATGAACAAGAGCCACCTAGATTCCTCACTGGCAAATTTTATTTCCTTCGCATACTTTCTTTCTCAGAAACGCTAGGAGAACGCCAGAATTACTGGCTCGATATAGATGTTCTCCAACAAGAACGGAATGATACTTTATAAGGCACATTGCTTGCTTGTCGTTGCGTATGCTGCAGGAGCGTGGGGAAAATGTTTGGAAGTAAGAAAATTAAATATTGTATTTGTTGTGATATTAATTCCCACATTAATTTTATACAAGAAATGCAAGGGTATAGAATAAAAAAAAATCTTACCACCTCAGCCGGGACTCGAACTCGGATCTCCTGCTTACCCTACTGGCATGTTTACCGAGCTAGCCAGATGATTCATTATATTCCTCGCACTCTACTAGGAGTCTGAACCCCAGAGCAAGAAGAATATATCGTCTTACTCGAAGGAGCTAACGTTGTCGGCTATTGGTTAGACTCTCGTTTTTTTTTTTTTTTTCTTTTTTTTAAATATTGTATATGCTGTGGAATTTAATCCCACAATAATTAAAAAAAAAAAAAAAAAAAAAAAACGAGAATAATAAATAATAATAAATAGCGGACAATGTTAGCACCTTCGAGCGTAAACCAATATATTCGTCGGGGGGTTTAGACTCCTAGTAGAGTGCGGGGGATGTAATGAAATATCTGGCTAGCCTCGGTGGTGTAATTGGTTTACATGTCAGCCAGGTAAGCCGAAGATCCGGGTTCGAGTCCCGGCTGAAGTAGTAAGATTTTTTTATTTTATTCTATTCCCTTGAATTTATTGTACAAGACAATTAAATTTCATCACTCGAGTCCAACTAAGAACACTGATTCTCGTAGCGCATTATAGAACCATATCAACGGCAGTAATTGGTATATATCCACTGGCATTTTTTGATATTGCAACAAATGCCAGTGGTTCTATACCTATAGCTGTGAATTAATATAAGCCCTGAAAAAAAGAAATGGAGGAGACGGCCATAGACAAGTAGCAGAGAAGATTAAACCAAGGAACTGTCTCGGATGGAAATGTCTTAAGCCAAGTCTCTGATTTACTCAGTTTAATTTCATTAAATTTAATAAAAACTTGACTCTTTTTTAGAAGAGTCGAAGATCAACTGTGTAGATGCTTCAGGGAAGACCATGCCAGGTTCCTCATTTTTGAAGCCCAGTACTGATTCACCCTGGATTGAAGATGGCAGGAGAGTTCTCGCTACTTGAATAGCTACCTGAATCTCTGAACCAATAGGTGTATAATAAAAGCAATTTTAATGCTTTTGAAGAGTTTGCTAAAGAAGCCTTGTTCAACAAGCAAAATTAATGTTTATTGAATAGGTGTTTTTCTTCCTGAAGCAAGTTGACCACAAGAATATTTAACCACCTACTTTTAGCTGGTAAGACTTATAGGCCGGCCCCAGAAGAGACACTGTCATATTTTTGTAACGCAAATCAAAATTGGAGTAAGTTATAAATTGGAAGAACCACTAGTATAGGGCTTGCCCAAATGTGCAGCGGGGGTAGGACAGGGAAGAGTGAGAGTAGAACGGGAGTGATGCAGGGTTTTGTGCTTGGTCTGCCTCTTTCAAAAGTAACCTTTAACCCCTTATTGATTTGGATGGAAGCAGCAAAAGACCGTCCAATGTGGACGATTTTTCTTCCTTAAATTTATTGAGAAACTTCAAAGAAGGGCTTAGAACAGAAAAAAAGACTTACTTTTTAAAAGTAGTTGAAGCATGATTCACAGTCTTTAGAACTTTAGGCTTAATTGAAATAAAACCCAACTGCTTGGTAATTCTTTAGGGAAAAATGAAATATATGTAAGCTGTTAAGAGCTCACACCTCTGATAGCCAAGCAAAATTTCTTGGCTAGATAATAGAAGAGTGCTATAACTCCTGTCTCCAAGAATTGAAGATTCAAGAGTAAGATTATGTTCAGATTCAATTGCAAGTAAGTCATGATAAGCATACAGTGAGAAAAATGTAAGCAACATACTTTATATTTAAAATCCTAGTGTTTTCCATCAAATTCTAGAGTAGTCCACAGAGCTTATCTGGTGTATAAACCAAAAGAAATAATGGGAGAAGGACTAACTCAATTGTCTAGGCATAACGCACAGATTATTGTGAGAAATTCAATGTCATTTATTATCCTAGTGCTTGATCTACAGTATAATTGCCAGTGTATTACCCAAGACATGCCAGGGCAGGTAAAAAGGATCACCGAGTATAGAGAGGCACTACATTAGTCTAAACTTAATAAATTAGGGCCCTAGACTGAGGAAGGATACTGTTAATGAGTTTCACAGAAGTTATAATCCTGGATTTGAAAGTAAATTTTATATTCTAGGGTAAAATAATTTTTTTAAGTGCTTTACATTACACATTTTTAACAGTATAAGTAACTTTATGCAAAGTGATTTTTCTTCTCACACAGAGGAGAGTTCTTTTATTAGAAACATTAACTTATAAGAGCGCACCCACATCAGCTCTGCAGGTGATAGCAGGGCAATTGGACTTGCAGTCATGGGAAAATGAGAACGAGTACGACCCAGAAAAATCTGGACAGATGAATGAGATGGCCGACAGGTTCTACAGGACAGAGATGGGGCTGATAGAGCTCAGTTCTGACCTAAAGTATTATCCTGTGCTTGAAGACCAATAAAAATACGAGAAAGTTACAACAGTAGATGTATCTTGTTTTTTCAGAGAATTCTCTATAGTGTCTTCCCTTAGCCTCCAAATAGACTTCATCTATAATCAGTTAAGGATCTCTTGTATTACTTATGTAGGCCCAGATTCTTTGCTTTATTGAAGAGCCTGACTTTTCTGGTTTCTCTGGGTTTGAGTTTCTCCAATGGCTTACAGACTTGATTTTTCTCTGTCAAATTACCCAATTACGTTATTATTATTTGTAGCTACCCAGCTAACATAGTATGCTTCAAGAAGAACATTACAGGGTTTCTAGAAACTCTATATTTTTACATCTCAACATATAAGAAGGATGTTATTTATTAAATTAGTTAATATCCCTATAATAAAAACAAAAAGTAATTATAGTAATACCTTGAATAATTATCATAAGATAAAACCACTGTATACTGTTAAAATGCTTAAAATGGTTTATAGACTAGTTTTAGAGATATTCATTGTTTGCTTCAGAGGTCCCATCAATTTGTATAATACCTTTAACTACTTTAATAATCATGAAATTCGTTAAATTATCTTTCTGTTTTGTTTAGAATCTTTAATACTATAACCAAAATGAGTTCTTCCTACTGGAAAATAAACAAGGTTTACTGATTAATGGTTTTATNAAAAATGAATATCACTTCAGATAAAATATAAGTTAGCTTGTAGCTCAATTTTCACAGAAATAAAAATTTAAAGAAGAAACAGAGCAATGAGACGGACAATTAGGAAATTCTTAGATTACATTAACTCCACCAAAATATCAAATTTGCTAATTGAGTACTTCCAATGGAGCAATCTAAAACAGTACTAAGTAAATTATTGCTATTATTATTGTTCCTACTACATTCATTAATCTTTTAGAACTAATAAAATAAATACTTTTTTAACACACAAAAAAATAATAACATTGAAGAATTAGGAATAATATTCTAAATTAAGTTAATTTAAAATAATAGATTCTTTTAAGAAATGAAAAAAAAAAGTACTTGTTAGATAATTCAATTGAAAACTGTAAAGAATAAAATAGCAGATTAAAAGTGTTAGCAAATACGAAAATTGAGCCACGTTACAGAGCTGCTTTTTCAACTTAATTGGTTCTTATGTATATATCTTAAATACATATGAAACAATATAGAGCAACTAATACATAGTTATTAACAGAGTAACTTTTTGTTATATAATTAGGTAATATGTCTATAGCCTAAATAAACAGAAAATAACACAGCCATGATGCTAAAATACACAAAAGTTAACAAGGAAGGTCAATATTTAATTAATTGTATTATAAAATATCATACAACACACCAATTCATATATGGTATAAAACATATGAAATGACTAAATATTGATCATCAGTTTTCATTTGCATATTTTCTTAGAAAATAAATTGATGATAAATAACTCCATAAACTGACCACACAAGACAACAATATGTACAAGAATACATATATACAAATTATTTAAAGCTTTTAGACTCTGGATTCTGTAAAATAATTTCCAACTTAACAAATAAATTATTTAATCAACCATCAATATACTTTTCAGTCAATCTTTGACTAGTTTGAAACCATAAGTCCTAATAATACATTTAAAGTTTAAGGGGGAATCCATGATTGTGTGGACCATATTATAGGATATATGTGATGAGAATCAATACTATCTGATGTATTATTTTCCTTAAACCTAGAAATTAATTCCCTGTAGCCTCTACCAAAAGTAACTATCACAGGAGGCTGGGCAGAAGGAAATGATAATATAGCTGATAATTCTCCCTCATAAGGCCGGAATACAGTAATTGGTCTTAAGGACCAAGTTTAATTATTTAATTTTATTATTCATAGTGGCATACATAACCAATAAACTACATGTTTAGTTAGACTTTGTTTATATAAAAAAAATATTTCTAATAATTTGGAAATAAAATTATAAAAAAAAAAAAAGCTGATCAATTAAATTATTTTAATGAGCTAATGAAACCCACATTACTAAATAATTAAACTTACTAAAGGGATTTTTAGATGAAGTCTAGAGATCTCTTAGAGTCTCACAAGACCATTAAAAAGTCCTGCGTCAAAGCAAGCTTTTTTCGAGAAATAAAAACTTGCCCTAAGCCATGGTTGTTTAGAATAGGTTGGCTACTTATAAATGGCAGAAGCTCTTTCCTTTGACTAAATTTTTGCATAGGAGATTTTAAAAAAAGAAGAAAAAAAAAAAGATAAAGAAATAAGTAAATAAAATCAAAGAGGTTAATTGAGAGAGATACACAGAAATAACAATTATGAATGATGTGAAAAAAAGGAAAATTTGGAATTGAATATCAAAGTAGATAATTTAATTTTTTTTTTCTAAGAGAAGTCCAATCTCACTAACATTGCTGAACCAGAAACCAACAAAAACACATAAAATAACTGCTTCATTGAAATAATAAAGCATGGAGCGAAAGGGGGAAGGGTCTAAAACTGCTTCAACCATTATTAGAAGGCACAAAATGTTATTAAGTGAAGAGTCACATGATAACAATTCCAACTGCTGCTATACTTCATTTTCCCTTTTTATCCATGTTATCTCAAACATGTATATTTTAAGCAGAATATTAATTTATTGACAATGGTTCATCTTAGTCCTCTGTAGTACCTGATTTTTCTCAGGTTCAAACTCAGTCATAAATAAGAGGTTAAAGAAAACGAGTAAGCAAAACATCATTCAAGGCCTCAGTAATAAAAAAAAAAAAATAAAAAAATTGCACAGGGTAGCTCAAGGGGATCTGTTCGGGTCTCGCAATCCTGAAGCTGGGAATTTAAATCCCACCCAGGCAAGCTTTTATCTATAAATAGAAGCTTGTCTTGAGCCATGGATGTTTAGAAAGGTAACCTGTATATAACCCATCTAAAACATGACCCTAAGTGATTGAAAGGGAGGCTAACACTAAAAATATAAGCAAGTGATTGTTTTGTTTATAACTCACAATTTATATTTATGGTAAACATAGAACATTATTTGTTTTTAAAGAAATTAAAAACATCTACAAAAGCTAAACTATAGCAAGTCATTTGAAACTAACATGATTGTCATTCAGTTAAAATGGAACTAAGAGCGTGAATAAAAACCATCAAGTAACTTAAAATGAATTAGAACAAGCCTCTCTTATTATTTACTAATTAATTAAGTAGATATAAAAATTAATTTATATTAACGGCTATGACAAAAATTCATCAATAGTTCAATTGCTATCAGAGTAAATATTTTTTAACAGTTCAATGTAAACTCACAATTTTTATTTATTTTAAAATATTGAGCACTATAGAGATCTTGAACGGCCGATTTCTTTTTTCACTAATAGTAATAATAATTTATGACTCAAAGAATTGCCGCTTAAGAGATCTCCAGCTAAAAAATTAATATTTGAAGGAAGACAAGAGAAGTATTTTTTTTTTAATATTAAAAATTCAATTCAATGGGTCTCGTCTAGCAATTGGGAACACTAGTGTCACCATAAACATATATATTGATTAAAGAAATTTTGAATTAAAAAAGAAGGGGGGGGGGAGTAATGTTACAGTTAATGATGTCATGGGCAACCATATTTAAGTTTCACGTACAATACAGATTTAAAAATAAAATAAATTGAAATGTTGGCCCTAAGCAATTCTACAATTTGTAAAAAAATTCTCTTCCCCTCAAAGAAGTTACATAATTTTCAATGTTTTAAAGGGTAATTTTTCAAACCGAAATATATGAATTAAAATTTGTTTAGATCAACATAATTATTACTTTAATTGCACCAAAGGTCATTGAGAGTAGTAGTATATTTCAGCTAGCTGAGCCCCTAAAAATCCCATGGGATTTGGTAATTGTAGGGTATAATAATAATATAATAATGGTAGGGTTGGATTATCAAAAACAATGCCTACATTTAATTGTTATAATTGTTAATTTTTTTTTATAAATTATGTTTGCCTGCACATCATTAGAAAACTGCTAAGTGACAATATTAATGAGTTGTTTTTGTTCAACTATCTCTGAGAAAAAAAGAAAGAAAAAAAAAAAAAGAAAAGGCAAACCCAATTATCTTAAATCTTTCTCACTATTTGTTCTATAGCTTTTTCATTACTGTAATGCATTTTGTTAATCATTCTAAATTCAGTTTGTTTAGTTTATTAATTTTACACACAATTATATATTATATTGTATTGTGTATTGCATGTATATGTGTATATATAAATATATATATATATATATATACAATTCATTAGTCTCTATTTCATTAGTATTTATTTAAAACATTTTTTTATTTAACTAAATTTATTTTAGCTAATATCTCGTGATGCAATCTAGCCGTTCACGTTTGAACCGGGGACAAACATCTGTAAA
>KZ807459.1:115366-145144 GCA_000696205.2 Oncopeltus fasciatus
TTAAAATAAAAATTTATAAAAAATAATAAAGATTGAATAAAATAGTGCAGTGTAAAATAGTTGTGTCTGATATAATAATCCTACAAAATATATTAATGAATCATTTTTTTTTAATAAAGCAGAAGAACTTATTAGTGTATTAGTAAAATAAATTATTATTAAAAGAATGGAGTAATTACACCAAATGTAATCTTTAAGAGGGTAGGGAGAGGGGAGCAATACTTATTTATTTTAGTCACCTACAAAATGAATTGGGGGCAATTATGCCCAAAATTGATCAGGAGAATTTAATCTGTGAGAAGTCATGGTTTAATGACCGCTAAAATATGTAATTCATTTGTCTTACTTGACATCATGAGGATATTTATGAACTAAAACTAGCAGAGAAAAACACTTTCGAACTTGGAGAAAAAACCAGTTTATGAATAAAAACATGTCAAATTATTTATTATAATTTTGTTTACTTCTATCACACTAATTATAGCATAAGTCAAAAAGTTAACTTAAATTCAATTAGGATAAATTTCTATTTAAAGGTCTATTTAGACGACATTTTTGTCAATGTTAAAAAGTACAAAATGAAAAAAAATTTTTTTAGTTCGTGGACTTTTGTTCTATCATTTAGGGACAATCATTTTATTGGCAAGAGAGATAAATACATAAGGTTTAAAAGCCAGGGTTGAATTTAAAGGCCACCTTGCCTATAGCAGGCATTATTTTCTTTCATTCTTTAAGGTGATGATAAACCTCAAATTTTAATTTTTCTATCTATTCACTGGTGACCACTATCTTTCTACAAAATTTGAAATGAACCTGGTTCAGTGATATTGAGATTTATTAACAATGAAATGTTGAGTGAATGAATAAGGGTTCCCTTCAGTAAAAGCTCAATCACAATGAATATAGATGGATGTTTATAGAGTGGGAAAAATACACAAATTAAGGCAGAGCAATTTTTCAAAGCCTCCACTTAAAAAATTATAATATTATTTTTAAATAAATTAAAAAGAAGAGAAAATACTTTAAAAATTAAAGCAATATTATTAAATACTAATTTTAAAAATAACAATTATAAACCATATATTTTCATTAACTGAATTTGTTTATCAAGTTCTTGTAGTACATTGCAGAACTAAATAAAAAATAAATTGCAGAAATTTTACTTTTTTGATACTTGTTTCTTATCAAACACATTATACTAACCAACAATATATTACATATGTACACAATGGATGGTAAAAGTTTAAAGGACAAACCATTAGTTATAATCGTCTAATAAAAAACACCTTAATCTAAGTTTGAATTTCATTGGTAGCATCACTTATGAATAAATGTTTTGTAATATTCATGTTTATTATAAGGCTTAATAATACAAAGTTTATTAAGTACTTTAATTTTATTTTTGAGACTATAACATAATATTGATGGCAAAGGGTCCCAATTTAAACTACAAAATTGATTTCACAATAAGTGGTTTTTATTGATTTAATTTTTCTGTCGTAAGTCCAAGTTAATGTAAATGTAATATTGCTTAGAGAGAGTTTTAGCCAAAGTACAATTTTTTCTCTAAAATTACTATCTTGTGTGTTCTTGATTGTTTGTTTTACATTTTTAGATTTGATTTTAACTACAATTATAAATTTCATAATTATTAATTTTAATAATAAATAATTCAAAAAATATTCAGTTATTTAAAAATTTCTTACTTAATATATGATAGCTTCGATGAGTGACGTGCATTTATTTTAATATAAGGTCGAATACCACAAGTATGTCTTAATTTTAGTCATAAAAGATAAATCATATTATTATCATAATTATTAAATGAGTGAATCCAATAAGGTAAAACTGTAGCAGTAGTGGTTAATATGCAATATGTAGTTAAAACAATTTGAAAAATAAATTAATAAAATAAAATTGTTGAGTATTAAATTGAATTCCTTCTCTTTGTCGGTAAATGAAGCTTTACTAAGAATCAAACCCAATAAACCTAAAGTACTTAAAAATAAATAAAAGAAGAAAAGAAAAAGTTCATGATTATTTTTTAGTTTCTAAAAAGAAATTAAGAAGACTATGGAGAAATCTAGGTACACTCTGAAAAAAAAAGATTAAAACAAGGGGGGGGGGGAGGCAAGCACAGATATTTTTTATTTAAGCTCTGAAATTTCTTTCAGAAACAATTCATGTGAAATAATACTGAAGAAGTATGAGCTGGGGGGCGAGGGTGGAGAACGACCTGGTTGGTAGCTGTCTACTAAAAAAAAAGTCAAGCATTTGTTGACAGCATACTCTGGGGGTTTACCAGTATGGTAAATTTTAATTTTATGGTATAGAAGTTGCAATTAGTTGGTTGTTTTTCTTAATGAAAAGGCATATTGATATTAAAAGTAAAAAGAAAGGTTGAGTTAAAATGTGTTTTTGTAATATTTTGTTTAGTACCTTGAAATTGAGTACAGATTTGTTTATTGATAGAATATATATTTTACAAGGCATGACAATTTCATATATAAATATTCATGATCTACAATACTGAGGAAATTTCATAGTTTACACAGTTCCTGAGCGACGTAATTTTTTATATTGATATGAATATCTTATAAATTCATATTTTTTTAAATATATATTTTATTAGCATTATCAGTCACATGGATAATATTAAAAATTGCCCTTATAACCTTATTGAAGAAACTTAAGACTGAGCCTCTTAGAAGTATATATTAAAATTGCAATTAAACTGTTCAAAGCAGGTAAAACCTACCTCATAATAAAGGTAAAATAATTAGTATTTCATCAAAATTCTAAGTTATCAAAATTAATCCATCATAAATTTTAAAAACCAAAGAAATTTACTTGAGAAAATCTGTTTATAAACAGGGCGTAATAATCTAAGTGTTGATCGCCCCTAAACCCGATCCTACCTACCTGTTTATAAATATGCCAACTCAACCTTAACACTGGTATGTTTAATTGGGACTAAGTTAATCAAATTTTGTTAAAATATATTATGAAAAATTATATAATTACATTCATGTGCATCTACCCTCAGGTAAAATTTAAATAGAAAGTTTATTTTGTTCTGAAAATAAATAATTATAAAATGAAAATATGATAAGATTTATAGCATGAAATAATGAAAATATTAATTTTTATACTTAAACTAATATATTTGTATAAAGTTTTGCTCATCAATGTTTTTATGGTAGTTAATAAAAAGAGCCTGAAACATTTTTACTTAGATTAAGGAGTTATTTTCTTAGACGAAAGCTATATTAATAATCTTGAAATAAGATTTTGGACAACATGATTAAAAACTAGAGATAAAATAATAAAAATATCTTCTATTATATCATATGTTAATAATATAGAATAATCAATAAAAAATGTTTTGGTTAAAAAAATAATTACTTGGCTTGCTCTAAGCCAATAATAAAGCAAGAAAAATGAATATCACTTCAGATAAAATATAAGTTAGCTTGTAGCTCAATTTTCACAGAAATAAAAATTTAAAGAAGAAACAGAGCAATGAGACGGACAATTAGGAAATTCTTAGATTACATTAACTCCACCAAAATATCAAATTTGCTAATTGAGTACTTCCAATGGAGCAATCTAAAACAGTACTAAGTAAATTATTGCTATTATTATTGTTCCTACTACATTCATTAATCTTTTAGAACTAATAAAATAAATACTTTTTTAACACACAAAAAAATAATAACATTGAAGAATTAGGAATAATATTCTAAATTAAGTTAATTTAAAATAATAGATTCTTTTAAGAAATGAAAAAAAAAAGTACTTGTTAGATAATTCAATTGAAAACTGTAAAGAATAAAATAGCAGATTAAAAGTGTTAGCAAATACGAAAATTGAGCCACGTTACAGAGCTGCTTTTTCAACTTAATTGGTTCTTATGTATATATCTTAAATACATATGAAACAATATAGAGCAACTAATACATAGTTATTAACAGAGTAACTTTTTGTTATATAATTAGGTAATATGTCTATAGCCTAAATAAACAGAAAATAACACAGCCATGATGCTAAAATACACAAAAGTTAACAAGGAAGGTCAATATTTAATTAATTGTATTATAAAATATCATACAACACACCAATTCATATATGGTATAAAACATATGAAATGACTAAATATTGATCATCAGTTTTCATTTGCATATTTTCTTAGAAAATAAATTGATGATAAATAACTCCATAAACTGACCACACAAGACAACAATATGTACAAGAATACATATATACAAATTATTTAAAGCTTTTAGACTCTGGATTCTGTAAAATAATTTCCAACTTAACAAATAAATTATTTAATCAACCATCAATATACTTTTCAGTCAATCTTTGACTAGTTTGAAACCATAAGTCCTAATAATACATTTAAAGTTTAAGGGGGAATCCATGATTGTGTGGACCATATTATAGGATATATGTGATGAGAATCAATACTATCTGATGTATTATTTTCCTTAAACCTAGAAATTAATTCCCTGTAGCCTCTACCAAAAGTAACTATCACAGGAGGCTGGGCAGAAGGAAATGATAATATAGCTGATAATTCTCCCTCATAAGGCCGGAATACAGTAATTGGTCTTAAGGACCAAGTTTCTGCAACAACCATACAGCCCCAGGTAGTTCCAATGTATAATTCTTTTCCTTGCACACATAAACTTGTTACTTGACATCGCCCAGGGCTAAGGTGTTCATCAATACTTATTGATTTCAGACTTTCTGAACAAGGAACAAGTTTTGAACAGTCTAATTTATGAATAATATTTTTTGTTATAACATCCCATTGATATACAATACAACCTGGATACACATATGTCCACACATATTGACTATCTGCCACCAGCTGAACCACATCTACATTTGCAATAACAGGATTATAATGGTTAACATTTTCATAGTTAGTTACAATGCTATCTTCAATTGTATAGATGGACATTGCTCCATTGCCTTCTCCACACCAAAGCTGCAAAGTATTGTCATTTACAAATAATGAAATCATATCATGAAGGAGGGTAGCTGATCCAAGCTCAGTTAATACAAATGAACCTTCTGCCATTGATGAAGTAGTAGGAGGTGTATCTGTCACAAGAAATATTCTTCCACAACCAAGAGCTACAGCAAGACGACTTAATGGTTCCAGCCATAATAAACGCAAAATAGGGCTGCGATCTTCTCCTTCAACCATGCTATACCACCACAATCTCTTAGAGCCACATACTGAGTATGCATAAATATGTGCGGATTCATCTCCAATCCATATAGTATCACGAACGATAGCAGCAGCAGTGGCTGCAACAGACAAGGGGGTCAAAGCAAAGCATTGCAACCAAGTGTGATCAGTAGCAAGCAATTGATATACAAGACCATCTGAACAGCCAAGCCAAATGCTATGGTACGTATAATCAGGATTGATAATAGGGCAGCAAGTAGATGTAAGTATGTTAGCAGAAGTATGTAGTGATACTACGTCATACAAATGAGTAAATTCAGGAGCAGAAGATATACTAACAATTTGTGAGGCTGTAGGTCGGTCACAAGGTTGATGGCTCCAGCAAAGGACCATGAGATCCAATATGCTAGCAGGCCAAGAAGTTTCACGGTGTGTTAAGGCAGGCCTACCACCTTCCAGAATATATTCCTTCACTGATTCATGGCTTTCAAAAGGTTGATGGAGTGTAACTAACTCATATATAAACATACCAAATGAAAAACAGTCAACTTTTTCAGTATATTCCTCTTCGCCATTATATTTCATTATTTCTGGAGCCATAAAACCTTCAGTCCCCCCAAATCCCTTAGTTCCCGAAGGCAATGTAAGCCTGCTTATACCATAATCTGCAAGTTTAATATGTACATCAACTTCAGAATAATCTTGAAATGGAGCTGGTAAAGACCAAACAAGAACATTTTCAGATTTTAAATCTCTATATATTATATGTTGTTGATGCAAGTATTCAAGAGCCTTGGCTGTTTGAAAAACAATTCCTTGTACAGTATTTGGATGAAAAGTTGCAGCACAGCGCCTGTAATTTTTTAGAACAGTATGAAGGGCACCCATAGGTGCTAGTGCAAGAACTAGACATAACGGGTCAATGCAAATCCCTATCAATGGAACTATATTAGGATGCCTAACATTCAGAAGAATGCCAAGCTCTTGTCTAGCAGTAGAATAGGCTTTACTTGCATGTTGAATAGGGTCTCTTTCCCATTTTATCTGGGCATTTTTGTATGCTATTACAGCTGAATTTGAAGCACCGGCAGGAGGGGCAACAGGCTGAATTGCTTTAATGGCAACAGACATTTTACTTCCAGTTGTCCGTGAGGTGCAAGATCCTTGAAATACAAAACCAAAGGCGCCCCTTCCCAAAAGTCTTCCTCTTGTAACACAATTACTATTTATAAGATACTGCTCTCCTACATCTAAGAATAAAGTATCAGGTGCAACATGAGCTAAAGAAATCTCTCCATGGTGTGGGCACCGAAGGATTTTTTTCTCAAGAGCAGCCAATATGCATTCTTCAACCATCCAGCTATATTGAGGAGCAGAAGATCTTATTTTAGCTCCTTCTTCAGAATTTTTACAACTAGACAAAGGACTATCAGGATGACCACTATCTTTATCACTTTCCTGAGACATCCTAACAATATCTATTACTTCTTCATCATCTTCTTCAGACTTTTCTTGAGCATTGGCTTGAGAAAGGCAAGTAGGACAAGGAACTATTCTTGTAACTAATAATTTTCCTTCAGACGTATGAACAAATCTTGTGCCTAAAGTAGGGTACCAATCTTCTAATAGTGTATCAATGTGATCTGTAGCTAGAGCCAAAAGATTAGCAGATTTTTGAGGGGAAGGTTCCAGAACTATTGCCTGATATCCTATAACAGAACCAGTTTCCACGACAGGTCTCTTTATCACTAAAGTGTCCAATGGCAGATATAGTTCAACAAGGCAGACTCCCCGAAGATTAACGTCACTCCAATTGCCTTCTTGTTTTATTTGTAACCTCAAAGATTGGTAGTCAACAGAATTATTATTAGAGTGAATAACTTCTTTCATAGAAAATAATGAGGTGTCAGCGTATCTAAGTTCCATTCCAGTTTGCCACAAACTCCACTCTGCTCTAACATCTAAAAGCCGAGCAAGTTTAGCATCCTGAGATACCTCTTTGGGGACAACAAAAAACTCTCTAACAATCTGAATTATAACATCATCAGCAAGTAATCTTGTAATAAGACGAGACCAAAAACCAGAAGGAACATATGACATTAGAAGAAGCCTCCTTATTGCGACATCTGGGTCATGTCGAGATGTTAATTCACATTCTTCACTTTCTTCACTAACAGCAGATTTTTTATTCCTAATAGCCCATGCTCTAGATCTAACAGGAATTTTAACTCTAACAGGAGGGGTATAGATATCATCTTCTGTAGGCAGTAATGAAGGAATTAACAACGTCCTATTATCCCAAGTTAAAGCAACTTCAAATTTATTAAGCAAATGAACAATGTAAGATTTTGAATCCATGTCTCCAAGACAAGATGATTTAAATATATGCTTTAAGTCATCAAGTCTCATTACACCATTTCTTGCAAAAGGATTTATTTCCCTAATTGTGACAACATGAGCTAACATGTCACAAAGCCACTGAGGGTCTAAAAAATATAAATCTTTCAGAGTTGAATCTTCATAATGAAGGAGGACTCCGTTTTCATGCAGGAAGAGAGTTGCCTGGTGGAGTTCAGCAGCATCTCTTAAAGTTGTTGTATGATTGGATACTAAATTCCTATACTGCTCAGTTGTAAGCACTGGATCCTGTTTTGCTTGTCTTCTTTCAGCAACAATTTGTCCAATCACATCTTCAAGAGCTAAATAGCTGGCTGGTACACACTGCTGAAGAAGCAATGTTTTACTTCCAGGACTACGAAGACTAAAAACAGTATCATATACCAAATTGCATAAAATTTTTATATTGTGTCTTGTTTTACAGCTAACTTCAATTGTGTCAATAACCCTGGGTAACCCACATTTTTCAGCATCAACAACATTGATGAACCTTTCTCTAATTGACTGTTGAAGCTCTTCAGCTTTTGAAGCAGGATAATTTTCTTGCATCATGTCATAATGAGTTCCAACTATAAGAACAGGTGAATTTGGTGCTCTAGCTTGAATGTTTACAAGCCACTGAAGGATTTCAGAAATTCCTTTTTGCCCATCAGGTATTCTCCATACAACAATGTATAAACTTCTCTTAGATAAAAAATACTGGTGTGTTGCATAATACTCTCTCTGTCCACCAAAATCCCAAGTCCTAAAAGTAACAGGGCCATAAGATGAATGGCCCCTTATTTTTTTTTCATAGGTCCAGTCACCAATATCAACCCCCACTGTGGACAGATTAGTGCCTTTGTTATTTTTTGTATTAATACTCTTATTTCCCATTCTTTTAGCCCAGTGTTCAACAGGTTTTTTTCTGTAACCTTCACTTCTTAGTTGCTCTAACAATGAAGTCTTTCCAATACCTTGAACACCAACTATCATTAACTTCATTCGGGCATAAGGTTTGGCATCTTCAAGAACACTTTTTAAGTAACCAATAATGTCCATTGTTTTATACTTCTTACTTTCAATCATTGATTTTAATGGCTCTTGAAGACTACAGCCTTTCATGTTCAAATTCCACAATCTGGACAAGAGACCCATTTGGGGAGGTAAATCAGAAAGGTCAGTATTACCACTAACATTTAAAACAGACAAACTAGATAATTCATGTATTATGGGTGGAATTTCTTTAAGCTTATTATTACTCAAATCAAGCATACTTAAATTAGGAAACATCAATTTTGTTTTGGTTGTAGTCATTCCAATAGTCTCCCAATCTTCAGCTTCAGCAGAGCCATCATCATCTGTTGTCAACTGAAGACGTGAAATTGCATTATCAGCCAATATTAAAGTGCGGAGATTATCCAACCTTAAATGTCTACGATGAATGCACACTGTGCTAAGTATAGTACTTCGAAAAGATCTTCCCCTATTAGCTAACTTATTTGGTCTTGATCCATGAGCTGGGGCATAGCACGCAATAGCAGCCTGCTCCATCAAATCTGAACAATCAACTTGAGGTAAAGACATCCAACAACAAATTTGATTGCCTGACAGTTCCAGTTGCTTGAGTGTAGCTGGATAGGATGTTATATGGCTCATTGTTCTTAGTTTATTATAAGATAAATTTAGCCTTGACAAGTTCACAGCTAAACAAGGAAGCTGAGGTGGAACTGATGTAAATTGATTATAAGCCAAATTTAACCATGTTATTTGACAAAACTGTGAATCACTGTCTCCTTCACTCAATAAGGTATTTTCAATAACTTCCACATTTTTGCTCCAAATATTTTTATGCTCCAACTCATATTGCCTGAAAAACAAACAAAAAATATAATTACTTCAATACAATAGCTAAACAATAAAAATAAATGAATATAATTAATGAATCAATGATAGAATGAACAAGAAATATAATTTAATGCTGACTAACAAATTAACCAATTTAATCTTCACTTTTATTAACTGTTAGGAATTTTATTACATTCATTTTTGATGATAGTTTAGTATCATAATTATAGTCAATTAAAGCAATAGTAAACATAAGATAGATTATCAAGGAAGGGTTACCTACTGATGGTAAGTCATAGGGGGCTTTACCTATTAAGAGTACATTGATTTTAGAAGTATGCTTCCAGTTTCAAAAAAATACCATGTTCATTGGACTTAGTATTTAATATTAATTCTTAAATTAATGGACCTATTAGTGATAACTTGTCTTGTTCTATAACTTAAGTACCAAGAGCCTTCAAAGCACTATTATGGTTTATCAAACTGTCAAATGCAGCCTTCTATAGACACAAATAGCCAGGAGCCAATAGGCAGCAATAGCCTAGCATTAATTACCAATGATATACTTTAATGGTAGGTTTATAAATAATTTAGTGTTAAAAGAATAGATTAAATTAGTCAGATCTTGCTGGTTAGCCACTAATCTACCTAGTTAAACCATTATATTAGAGATTGATTAGAAAAGCTGCCAATATATCACTTACTTTTAACAATAAAACTAAAAAAAAAATTATTTATAACAATATGTTCCTCACACTTTTAGTTATTGGGTCGTTATTTGCATTTATCTATTTACTTAGCCAATAAGTACTTCTGACTAAGGTAGAAATGTTTGAAATATTTAATAAGGTGTGTAAAAAATAGGCCGACCAGTAACTTCATACTAATCAGAATTAAATTTCACTACTCTAAAAATAATTGAAACTTTATGACTTAAATATAAATTCGGGACCCAAAATTTCAAAAAGGTGTGAATCAAAAATAAAAATAACCGTTTTATCAAACTCAAGATTTCAAAGGACTGAAAATGTTATAATACTATTTAATACTTACCAAAGCTTAATAAACCCTTTAGAACATTATCTAAGTATGTTAAATCCCATTCAATTTCTTAAAAAAAGCCTCAGTTTAGTTATTTGTTTCAAAGAAGAAACAACATTGTCCTAAGAAATTATCTTAATTTTAAGGCTTTGTGAAAAAAATTCACAGCCGCTGAAGCAACTTGTGAAATTATTAAAAATGAAGGGAAAGATGTCCTTGACGATAGTCTTGTACGATAGTACTGCATGGCATTGGTTTGAAAAATTTAGCAGTGGAGATAGGAGGATGGAAAGGAAGAAAGGCTTCAGGTGACCGTTAATGGATATTGATGAGGTTCTGCAGGAGCTGTTGAGTCAAATCTGTTCACAAGTACTTGCGAACTTGCCAGGGAGTGCGGCATGTCAGATACTGTAAGTCACCCTCTACTCTCCATAAAAAAAAGTGAAGAAGAGCAGTAGATGGATTACTCACATACTCCATAACAATCTGCTAGAAGTTAGAAATTTGTGAAAATGTATTAAATAACACTTATGATAAGAGATCTAAAGATTATCACCTATGATGAAAAGTGGGTTTACTGACGAAATTTGAATACCTATAAGCAATGACTAGAACATGGACAAATTGCTTTGTGGTTGCTACAAGGGAGCAATTTAAAAAACCATGTTTTGCATTTTTTGGAATTTTGAAGGTGTTATTCATCATGAATTCGTTACTGATGGATGCTCTATGAATTCCGAATTCTACTGCGAACAACTGGAAAGATTATAAACAAAGTTGTATGGGCATTATCCTGCTTTGATTAACCAAAAAGGAGTTTTATTCCAACAAGATAATGCCCATCCTCCAACTTCCCTTCGAGCCAAAGAAAAGTTTGAGGAACATCATGGGTTTAAACTCCTGCCTCATCCAACACACTGTCTGGACCTCACACCAAAGGATCGCTACTTTTTTTTATCCATGGCACATTTTCTTCAAGGGAAATTTTTTTATAAATTATCAGAAGTTGAATTGTGGTTCAAGATATCTTTGGCAGCCATTCCAAGGAATGGTATCAGCATGTTATCAAGCAATTGGATAATGGCAGTAAATAACAATAGCCTACACTTCAAGTATTAATTATGTTTTATATAAAAGATATAATAATACAAATATTTGGTTGAAGAATTGTAATTTTTTTTTGTACATCCCTTTCAAATAAATCTATAAATTTAATTGATAATAAACCTATATATCTTAAGATATTGCAAAAAAATCATCAACTGAAAGTTCTAACAAGCTTACAAGCAGTTATTTGGGAAGTAAAGAAAAAGACTTACTGTAAATAAAGTTCTTGTTCAATATTAGTAAATGTAGGAGGTATATCTTGCGGGGAACTGACATCAGTATCTGCACTTCGAGAGGAGTCAAGAGAACAAATGCTTCCATTTTCAGATGCTTCCTGCTGAAAATAAAAACCTTATTAGTACGTTAACGTCACAATCATCATAGTATCATCATACATCTACCAAATTATTTCTTGATTTTCCCTTAATTTTCATTAAAGTTGGACAAAGAGTAAAGCAATAATTTAATCTTGAAAGTTGGAGAAGGCTTAAAGGGTAAAAATTAAAATTACTAAGACTGGCTTTAGACTGACTGGAAGAGAAGATTGGGGAGTAATCAACAAACATAGTTACACCCCTAGACACTTTTTAAAAAGTACATTTTTGTAAAAAAATTACCGAGCATAAATGTTTAATTGTATTACAATCAATTTATAAATTATTTTATCTTATTAATGATATAAGATATTAATGATTATTTGTTTTGATCTACCTTTAAATCCTCCCTCACACTCATACAATTTATGTCAAAAATAAATTCAAAGATTTGCAATAGAAAGCCAAACAACAAAATTTGGCATTTTAAAGAACTAGGGTGAAGCTATACAATTATAAGGGATTAAAAAACTGTTAAACTTCGCTCGGTGATGATGATATTTAATAAAGCTGAGCGCTTTCGAGACTCAATGTCATAATGAGTCCATTACTAGACTCCCGTCTGAAAGGTAGGCTTTGCATATTTTCCCCTTCATCCTTATACATATATCAGACTATTCCGATTTTATTTTTTGATAATATTATAATTTGATTTTGTGACATTGTATTGCAAATTGTACGTTTTAATTTGTGACATATATATAATTTATTTATTTTATCAATAATATAATTTATCAGTAGTTTTGTTTTTATTGTAATTTATTGACTGATTGATTTTTAGTTAATTTATTGACGGATTTGTAGATAATTTGACTAAATGTATAAATTTTAAATATTTAAACCTTTTTTTTTATTAAAAACAAAAAAAAAATACTATCAGATGATTTTAGTTGGGGTTCAGTTAAGGTAGATTAAAAAAAAATTCAAATTTAAAAAAAGTGTGTTTTTTAAAAGATTATATGCCAACGCTTCGGCTTACATTGTAAGCCATCTTCAGGGCTGCTTATCATGAAGACGAGAGAGGACGTCCTGTCCCTAAGTTCAAATTTCCATGACTGAGTACCTATTCACTAAAAAAAACAAAAAATAAACAAGCTAGCCTAGTCTCAGTATCTTGATTATAAATAATAAATAATGATTTATCAATATTTTATGCAATAAAGTTGATTGTTCTGTGCATGTTTAGTACACCAAGTCTAACTTCACAAATAAATGTCATAGCAAATAAAACCTAAAATTAAAAGTGAATAAAAATGAATAGCTTCAAAATAAAAACAGCAAAACATTTTTTCCTTACCTCTATGGGAAGTGTGGGCAAGTCCTTGAGAAGGTTGAAAGCAGCATTGAGCTCTTTTAATTTTGGAGCTTTCCACATCTGATAAGGAAGGCCAGAGAGTATATTGTTAGAAACGTCAAGTATGCTAAGTGATGGAAGAGAAAAAATTTCAACTGGAAGTGAAGCCAATCTATTATCCTAAAATAAAATAAATGATTAATTAAAATTTCCTTTATATATATGTGTGTGTCTGTACACACACATATAAAGTGCTTGCAATAAAGTTCTTAGTTTTTCAGTTAAAAATATAGTCAGATTTATTTATTTGTAATTAGTAATATTTACTAATTGTTACCATGTCATTTCTAATAAACTCTTGAATTATATATATACACATCTATTTCTGATTAAATTTATAATCGAGAACCTATAATAGAACTTCATTGCAAGTACTTTTTGGTGGTTTTTATTTTCACATACAAGTAGCAAGCCCTTAGAATCGAATAAATATAAAAATAATAAACCTCTCATGAATCTTTTGAAGATGTGTTTCTTAATTAGGACACCTCAAAACTCCCATAGTATTAAAAAAATTGTCTTAACTACATGATTAAGTACCAAACTTCAATTAGAATCTTTGATTTTGAAGAAACTAACCTTTATGAATGCCCTACATTGATTAAATTTAGGTAATATTTTATTAAAACAAAGGATATCGAAAAATGAAATTTAATACAATTATTAAATTATTGGATTGAATATATCCAATGATCAGAAAGTTAAAAATAAGTTTTTGTATTTTGGCTCCAATTTGTTCCTGCCCCCTTCTCTGCTTTTCTAAATACAATTTATAAGTGTAGGGACCAAGAAGTGAGATTTGACAATTGTTGATAAGGGATTCAATATATTTTTTGACTGTTGCTCTACACTTCTCCAAGTGAAGCTACATTTAAATATTGGTTGATAAAATTATAAGAATAAAATGGTTCTAATAGTATTCTATCCAGTTGGCAAGAAATGGACAATTACTATTGAACCATTTACATAATTCAATTTTCGCTTTATGATGGTGCTAGACTATATGTTCATTAAATTACGGTTTAAATTATTTGTTATCGTAAAGTTGAATTTGATAATGAAAATGTTTTTACTTGCTAATTATATAGATTATGAGAGTCTTTCTCATGTAGAGGCTCATAATAGTAACATTACATAAAATATAATAGTCCATTACAATGTTAATTAAATTTTTTAATAAAAATAAGGCAACAGAAGTAATTTGCCTACACAGAAATGAGAAGAACTAAGTCATAACTTTCATAAGACAAAAGAATAGAATTCATAAAGCCTTAAAATTTCAAAATATAATTCTATCCAAACAAAATTTAATGCCTAAATATCTTAGTTAAATAAAATTTACTAAAGGAAGTTTCTAGATAAGTTGAGAGAGATTATACAAGATAACAACAAAAGAACTTTGGCACAAGGATCTTTCCTTTGTGTCAACTTAACACTAACTTTATCAAATACCATGTACTGAAAATGTAGAAACTAACCAGCTTCAATAAGCACACAAAAGTAAAATGATTTTTCAACTTTAAGCAATTTGTTTTATGTTAATCTAAGTTGCATAAAAGCCCTCACTTTTTACAAAAAAATACAGATTATAGAACTCTCACAAAAATTCAAGCTTAAAAATATACAAACAAACCTGCAAATAAAGTTCTTCTAATAAAGGGGCACAATATCCTTTCAACTGGAATTTAAATTTAAATTTTGAACAATCATCAAAGTCTTCATTGGTTGGCAATTTTTCAAGTTTGTTTTGAGCAAGATTTAAGATCCTAAAATAGAAAAAATTACAGAAAAAAATTTAAAATTATAGCAAAAAAAATGTTTTTAATTTATCTGAATTAAGAATTTTTGTTTACATATTTTATTATTTATTTATTTTTCAAGTGAGGACCAAGAAGCCAGTGTCAAGTCTTGGCCTCCACCAGGAGCTTCAACCAATTGACAGTTGACTGCAGCTGCCACCAGTAGAAAAAAAACCACTCAGGATGTCCCTTCAGATCTATGGCTTGAGCTCTACTGGTAGAATAATGGTTTCAAGCAAATGGCAGATTTGTATGGCACAATAGAATGGGACCAGTTTCTTGAATTATTATGACAAAATTATTACTAAATTATGATAATGAAATGTTTCATGAATATATGTAAATTATTTGAAGTATCACAATACAAGCAGAAGCAAATGGACGAATGGAATACTTTCTGTTTAGTAATTTAGTCATGTATCTCTGTCTAAAATAGTCCTTAAAACAAATGTGGCCTCACGAGATATAATTCACATGGGGCAAATTATATTTTACCATCTTTTCTTGTCATTTTTCATGGCATAAAAAAATATCATTATCAACTTAATAGACATATAAAAAGGCTTCCTGATTGAGAATTTCAGAAGAGAAAAGTAAGTGATAGGCATCGTACAGTTAATAGATCAAAGAATGGTAAATAATGGGGCTGAAGAATCATACCAAACTTAAAAAAATAAATGAAAATTCTTCAACTTTCACTTATAGCAACACCATGGTAAGGACCCTCTAAGTAGGAAATTTTTTAAAAGAAGCCAGTGATGAAGATTAAGGTAAATAAGGGGTTGAAGATTTTAGCAGAAATGAAACATAATTATTATTCCGTAAAGAAAATAGTGTACGTTTCAGTTCAGATGTAACCTGAGATTGAGGGAGAATGTCACTCCACTCCTACAGTACAAATATACAAATAGAAACAGACCTTCAAGAGTAAACCCAAAAACTTCTCAGAATTATAAATTAAAAAAAGTCCTGTCAAAGATAGCATAGAAAAAGTAAATCGTTGAAAATTCTTTATTATTATGCATAATATGAAAAAAAAAATGTTATAATTAATCTGATAAAAACAAAATTATAGAAATCCTCAATAAGTGTGACAATCTCTATAAAGGAAATAATTTTGTCCCATAACAGGGTGACAAAACTAAAAACATATTTTAAACAAAACTTCAGCACTGGCAATAAAAGAACATCAACAGATATAATGAAAAAAAAAATTTAATTATTATTATTCTTCTTTCATAACATAAAATCCACAAATTGTATGCAATATTGTACTGGAAGTACAATAACTAAACTAAATTTAATTATAGTAGGAAAAAATATAAATAGATGTACTGGATACGACCAACACTATATAAATCTTATATTGGGGAAAGTTTGCAAAACTTGAGAGAAAGAACAGGATAACACACTCTTCCTCTCCTCATTTCATTTAAAAACAACAACCAAATAACACAATAAGTACATATTCGCTATCTCTATGTATCTGATGTTAACAACTATAAAATATTAGGCAGTGAAAAGTGTTCTTTTGATGTATTCATAAAAATAAAAGACTATGCATTTTTAAGAAAAATATTTATTTTTCTATTTAGAAACATGAAATACATAGGAAGATAAAACACATATCAAATATTTGGTTGTACATAAATAAAAAATTATTGTTATATATAAACTATCCCACTGCTGTTATCTTGCAGCTTAAATTCTGAGATTATTTTTTTGTTTTTCCCTTATTATTTGAATTTGAATTTGTAAAAATTGTTATCACTGTTTTTAGCCCATTGAAGAGACCAACATAGTATATAGTAAAATGTTTGGGACAAAAGTTTTAAATAAAGAAATTCTTCAATAAAAAGTGGAACAAAGTGACATTATTCATCCTGTTAAAATAAAATATCAAAACTCAAATTTCATAAATTACGTCACAGCTCAAGCCTTAACTCTTGATAGATTTCTCTCATTCATGTCTTTTTGCTATTTCATAGTGAATATGATCATTAATCATGGCACCAGGAGATAACAATCTTTAACATTCTGGGCTAGGATAATCATAGGATGTCTAGCCCTCACAGCACCAGTGTTGAACTGGAATCATATCACTTAGATGTCCCTCAGCTGTGGATAATTCCTTACGGAATAATGTATTGTATAAGTTCTGGCATTATGGGTCATGATAAGTTTATTTCTCTAGTTATTCTCATTACATAAATTATCTCTTCCAATAACTATACCTTTAAGAACAGTCTTGTTCAACCAATTCCTAGTATGTTCGACAGGCTATACTTAGCAGGTTACATTAGTTTGCCTCCCTCCCCCCCACTCTAGAAGATCAGCTATCAGATGGTGAAAGTCTTTCTATTTTTATTGGTAATTTCACTAATTTGTTATCATTAGATCAGTCATTTTATGTTTATGAATATATTAGCCAACAAAAAAATAGTAGATCACTGACCCAGTGGTAAAAGAGTAGGAGAAATATAAAAACTTTTATATTTATTTATGTTTTTAGACTTTTAAAATAATATATTTCTAATTGTAGTAAATATAAAATTACTGATAATTGCAGAAAAAAATACTTACTTTAAGCTCTGAAGCTGGAATATAATAGGTGGAACACGAAATAAACAATTATTCGACAAATCTAGTCTCGTTATAGCATACAAAACAATGTCTTGACTTTTTGGGTTGAGTTTTAATTTAGGATTTACATGAAGTGCAGCACCAACCTGATAACATATAAAAACATATTATAAATATATATANGAGGAGGAGGGAAGCTATTTCAGTGTGGTTAGCTTTAACAGCAGCATATAATATGTTATATATATATAAAACATCAAGTAAAGAAGAAAACCAAAAGCTGCATAATGAGAACAAAGCTTGGTTGAAGAATGGAAATTCAAAATAATTATAAAAAATAAAATTAAAAAAAGAAAAACAACTCATTTATAGGCCAAATACTAATTAATAAACATTATTTCATTTACAAATATGTTGAATATGAAAATACAAATTTTCATTCCAATAGTAGTTTACAAGAAATGCCCAAATGTATAAATGTACAAATAATGTAAATGGTAATCTATTACCATAGGCATGTTCACAAAAGGAAGTCATATAACTCACAAATAACACAGTGCAGTTATATAACAAATCAAAGCCTATCGAAACAGAGTTCTATTAACCTGAGACCATGCAATTACTATACTTGCATAAAAGAGCTGACATTAATTAAAAATCTAAATATTGGACTTTTAAATTGTTTATTATTACTTAATAGATCAATTATCTACAGACAAAATAATAAATTAAAATATTTTTAAACATAAGGAAAGTTTTAAGCACTTGAATTCAATAGAGAAACTGATAAATTTATAAAATCTAAATGATTTAAAACTATGTTTTTATAATATGTCCAATATTTTTTATTAATTATTATTAATAAAAATAATAATTATTATCATTACTTATTAGTAATAAATAAATTTGCAATAGACAAAATAAGATATTCAAATTGTATTAGCATAAGGAAAGTTTGAATGCTCATGAGCACAATTAAATGATTAAAAACTTAATAATTATACTTTTATTGCAAGAGGCATAAATACAATTTTGAAACTTATATTGTTTCCATTAATTGTAGATTAGCACAAATTATAGACAGCGCATAAATAAAAAAAACTACTACTCACCAGCCACTGATATCTTATGTATGGAAGGGAAGCTTGACCGCCATGCCAATTAACCATCACCGGAGTGTTTGCAAGCAAAGAAGTGAAGCTAAGACCTTTGTTGACAGCCTCTGACATAGCTTTTTTGTTCAAATTATATTCAGGATCACTGTGTGCCTAATAAAATGTTGATTCCCAAATAAAAATTATAAGCAACAGTTTATGTTTATATAAGTATTCATATCATATATAGGAATAAACATCTAAATGTTATTAAATTGATAAAAATATATCACCTTTATAGCTAACAGCTTAGCAATGAGAATATCATCTTGACTCGCAACAGCTACAGATAAGGCTTTTGAGTCATGATCATGAGCATTATGTCGGAGAAGAAGATCAACCATTGTGATGTTTCTTTGTTTACAGGCTTCGACTAAACAAATACAATCCTAAAATATAAAAGAACAACAAAAATTTAATAAGAATGTAAAAAGATTTAAAAAAGCAAATGAAAAAAAAGACTTACAAGCATAATACTAGAAACAACCACTAAGCCTCAGTTTGCAAGGAAGATTATAAAGTTAATTTTTCAATAAATGTATTAATTAATTGTTTACCATTAATTGTTTAAGTTAATCACTGAGTGTATATCAAGTTTTGGACGATTCATTTTTTGTCTAATGACAACAAAAACAATCTAAAAAATGAACAAAGAAAAAATTTTTGTTTTGCAAAACACATAATTTTTAAGAAATGACTGATCAGATTTTGATTAAATCAGTGATTTAGTTTCTGTCAGTTCTGTTATGATATCCCATTTTCATTTCATGAGAGCTTTACTCATCAACCTGGGAGTTAAATCATGAGAGCAAAGATTAAAATTGATGTGAAGATTCTGAGCAGAATCAGTTCAGGAACAATCATAGTATCCCTTGTCTGCTCTGCAAGTGTACCTTCAGCCGCATTGCCCAGAGGTATACTTGCCATAAAGTGTAGACGTCCTGGTGCCTAGCAGTAATGAGACCGTTTCTGATAACCAACTTGACCTTTTTAAGATATTTCTAGTCTAAAAGTATGAATATTCAAAATTAAGCTTTTAAAGTCATAAAGTCATAATATAAAGTATATTGTGAAATTTTTAAAAGGTGAAACTGAAGATTTATAATTTTTAGTAGTAATTTAGTTTTTATAACTAAGAATTTTAGTTCCAAGTTCATGGAATATTGGAATGAAAGTAAGATAATACATAATATATGAATAGATATGACAACTATTGGATATTGTTAAGAAATGCTTAGAAAATTTTATAAAAATATTTAAACCTTTTTTTTTATTAAAAACAAAAGGGTTTATCAATAAATTATTTATTATTATTAAAGAATACAGTTAAATTATTTTTCAAGAGCTTTATTTTAAAAAAAAAAATAATAAAGAGTAAATTTATTTATTAAAAAGTTAAGACCATATTTAGTTCATAAAAAACATTATTAATTTTTTCCCATTAAAAATATTTAAATAATGTGGAAAGCTCCACAACAGAGCTTAGCCTGAAAATCTTTTCTTAGCTTAATTTTTTTTTTTTTTAGATTGAATAATAGTCTTTAATTAGCATTTGACTTTAAATTAACTTTTGAATATAAGCTATAAGCCCTAAGAATAAATTTATTTTGTCACAAAAATAGATTTTGTAAAAAGGTTCATCCAGAGTACATACTGAATGGGAATGCAGGTTGGGATTGGCGCCAGCTGAGAGGAGGAGGGAAGCTATTTCAGTGTGGTTAGCTTTAACAGCAGCATGCAGAGCAGTCTCTTCTTCGGTGTTACAAAATATATCGAGTGCCCATGGACTAAGTGGCCTCTCCCCAGAGACTCCACTACTGTCAGACCTCGATCCAAGGCTAAGCCGTGTCATCAGAGTCTGGATACCATCAGATATTCGTCTCCTTGTACCTATGGGCACAGCGGCTTTCTCATCATTATCCTTTTCTTCATCTTCTACCTGTAAGAAAACCAAAATACATTAATTCCAGCACTAAATTTTATTGAGACAGGGTCACTATAAATCTTTCAAATAAAAAAATTTATTTTTAAATTTTTACAGAGAAAAAATCAATTCATCCAAAACTTATTTGTTAGCAAAGTAAAATTTGTAAACAGATATTTGTGAGCAAAGTAAAAAGGGAAAACTACTTGTGTGAAATGATTAGAAGGAGGAATAATAATTTTAATAAAATTGAAACAAAAAAATATCCTACAGTGCCCAGAGGAAAACAACACAAAAACCACATTGTGAAATTCGCAAAAATAAGATGCTTTCTTAAGAGCATATCTTGTTATTAATAGATTACAGGATACTCTGTTTAGGTATCTGGTAGGTGTACAAAGAGTTCTTGTCTTCAAAAAGCCACTTCTTTCATTTTTTCAAAGAATCAGTACATGTTTATTGAGTTTTTAAACTCAATTAAACATCACCATTTTAAATAACTATTGGCATTTTCTTCACACGCAGATTAATCAACACCACACTATAAGTACAGTTGTGGAGAATAGACTAGCATAGTTCACTCATAGAGACATATATTTCTAAAAGTGTGAAAAATATAGCTGTGAAAGAATCTACATGAAGTAAATATACTACTGTATATGAGATTGTCAAGATTTGGGACACTTTCAGAAAAATTAAGACACCTTTATTTAGGTGTCTTAATTTTTCTGAAAGTGTCCCAAATCTTGACAATTATCAAAAAAAGTGCCCTACATAAGATTATCTAATTAAATAAAAATCTCTTACAGTAAAGAAAAATCTCTCTGACAATTACGTAGATTAACAATCCAACGGATAAAGGATAAAAATTAGTAGTTTATAAAATAAAATACACTTTGTAAATATGCTTATTGAGTTTGGCAGAAAGGAGGAAAATTTAAAAGAGTTTCACAGAATATTTTCTGTATCTCAAGAAAATTATCACGACTAAATTGAGCAAGCTGCATACAACAATGGGAACCTATATTTTTATCTTACCCACTCTTAGTATGATGACAATGGAAAATTTGTTTTCAAATCTTGAATGTTTTAAAAATAAATAAAAATACATAACTGGATCTTTTGCACAAGAAAAACTCAATCTCATATTTAGAATCAATATAAATATAATCTAAGAACTTCATGTGATATATTAAAATTATTGAAAATTATGGATGTATGAGTGCCTTCTGGAAGAGTCATCATCAGACTGACTTTTCTTCCTTAGAATATACATAAAATCTTTCTGTTCAATGAATGAAATTATATTATATGTTCTTTAATTTTTACAATTACAAATAGTTAAATAAATGAACATTGATAATGATAAATAGAAAGCTGATAATGAAAATTGTGAACCGAATAGTACCTTTACTCTGGTGGCTTTGACTTTGAATTTGAGCATAGTGTCAACCATTTTATGATTTCCCAGTAGGCAAGCAAGGTAAATCGGTGTCTGTCCAGTGACATCCTTGAAGTTCACATCAAAGGGAAGTTCATATTCCCAATCTCCTTGGCTAAAAATAGAAAACAATGCTTTATAGAATAATTAATTATTAATTTAAAAAAAACTACAATAACTATCATAAATTGTAAGAATGAAAATTCTTAAACAAATTACTTTCATTTTTAGGATTTAAAACCATAAATTGTATTGCTATTGCTAACCAAATATTTTTTACTTTCAATTATTTTAGTTGGCTTTAGAGACCAGAGGATCTTTAGCTGCCGTTTCTGCAATTGGTCTGGCCTCAAAGAACTTTAACTCCCTCAGGCAATTAATACAAATGTTTGGACAGAAGATTAGGTAACTTTTCAAAAAGTGGGGTGATTGGTCCAGCTCTCAAACTCTGCTAACCTTGGAGGACCTGTGATTTTCTGTAATACTTGCCTCTTACAGACGACTTGTCACTAGTAAATGGCAAGTCCCATCTTATCAGATAGGCTGTTCTCAGGGTAACACCAAAGGAGCGCTAGTTTTATTTTCAGAGAGAATTTGCATAAGACTCATGTCTAATGAAAGACTTCATGTCTGGAAAACTAGTGACACAATTTGAGTGCGTCTGGGTGAGAAACACAGAAACTATTATTTCAATAATTATACTGTGGAATATGAGATATAAGGGTCTGGAGCCTTTTAGCATGCTTAACCATAAAATCACTGGTACCCTTATAATAAATATCTCCATGTCTGTGTGAGTGTATCAGATTTAATACTTATTACTGTAAAATAAAAGTAGACACAAACTATTGTAATTATAATAAAAAAATATTCTAGTCATAAATAAAAGAAGCTTAACAGCTAATTTTTTTTATTTTTTTAAATTTTTTTTTTGGGTGTAAAATATGACTATCTGCAAAAACATTTAAGCAATGAGGTTACAATTAGTTGAAAATAAAATTAAGAATAATTTAAAAAAAAATATAAATGACTGGATGAGAGTAAATTAAAGGAATATTTAGAGTGAGGATATCTGGAGTGAGAGGAGTAATAGAAGTGATTTGAAGGTTTGAAGAGAGCATGCTAAATGAATTTTGAAAGGGAGGGAATCCCAATAATTACTTATTTACACATAGACTTGTAATAGTGTATATGTAATAATTGAAGTATACTGAAGTTTTAATGGAAGGAGGATATAGGTGATGGTGGTTAAATTTCTAAAAGGAGCAATTAGATGGTGGGGATTGCAAGGAAATCATGTTATATAGCAAGGAAGTAGTACTTGGAATGGAAATAAAGTGCCAGTCTAATTGAATATTCATGACATGAGAAAATCTTTGAGAGAGTAAATTAATTTAATGTGATTCTATTGTATAGTGCATATTAGCATTTTCCAATAATTCAACTGTAAACTGTGAAGTTATAATAAAAGAAATAGATAATTCTAAGCAAAAAAAATTTTTTTTTCTACAGTTTGAGAAAAGTGAAGACAATTCTAGCAAAATGTATGTAGGGTATTTAGCAATGTCAAGAGATTAGAGAAATATCTTTCAAGGTCTAGATTGTTTAATAGTAACTTCAAAGAATTTTAGGGGTTGAAAGGGAAGAGGATATGAAGAGGAGGTGATGGAATTCAATTATAATTGTCTTATTATTATCAATGTAAAAGATTAACTTATTGTTTACAGCCCAGTTGTATATGACAATTAGGTATTTGTAAATTATGATAAGTGCTTAAAATAAAGAAAAAAATACTAAAAAGATTTGGTGAGCGAGGAGGAGAAAGAGAAGTAATATATTTGATAATTAATACATACATAAATTTTCTCTTTCTAAAATTCTCACTTAATTTAAGATAAAGAAAAGAACTACAAACAACTATAGAAAACAAATTATTTTACATAATTTAAAAATAATATTTCTGGAATATTGTTAAAATTTCAGTGATAAGTATATGATAGTCAGGAGCATTTTCATGATATATATAAAAACTTTTTTAAAGTTTCAAAATTTAGTTTTAAGTGAAGATGTAAAAACTGGGATTTATGATTATTCCAACCTAGATTTATTATTTAACACAAAGGGAAAGAAGTAAGTTAAATAATTAGAGTTTAGTTTTAAATGATCATTTTATTTAAATATCTTATGAAGGATTTAATGTAGAAATTAGTATGTTATCAGATACCATTTGCATCCATGTTGTGAGAAGGGACATGAAACTACAATAAAAAATGTATATTTTAAAATTACATGCTCTAGTGTAGCTAGAAGTATGACCCTGAATGAATCTCGAATACTTGATTTGACTGCATGCATTTGCAAATCATTTGATATGATTAGTGAAATCAGTGAATAAAGTAACTATAAATCATATTTTACTATTAATTGAATAATATTAATTATAATTTATAAATGGACAGTGCTATAACTTATATTAAATTTAAAAGTTTTCAAGAGTAGAGAGAAAAACCAGCATTAGAGAAGATAATGAAAATCTACATTTTTTCAGAAGTGCTCATTGTTCTATTTTTTAATGCTAGGAGAAAGAATTGACATCCCCATTCTTACCATTCACAGGGAGACAACAATACATGAAGAGTGCTTAGCTACAGAGTATCTCATGTGTAGAAAGGCATGATCAGGTCCAATTAATTGTGTAGGTTTTGTGGAAGTGGATGGAGGAGAGGTACAAATATTTGATGCTTTTACAAATTAATGAAAAACAAACAATAACAAATTAATGAAAAATCAAGACAGTCACAAATCAAATAACTTACTTGTTAGCCCATTTACCTGTATTTGGTCATAGCTGACTGTGGATAAGGAAACTTCAGAAGGGCTTCCATTACTGATACATGTCCGTTAATACAAGCTGCATGAATAGGAAGCCATTTTTCAACTGTTGGTTCACTAGCTAACTCAGGAAATTTCTGCAAATGAAAGACATGAAACACAAATTATTGCTGATTATTAGCATATCTGTGAATCGCCTAATGAGTATGGCAAGGCTGACCAAAGATTCAAATATCACGACTTGTAATGCACAGTTATTTTTTCTATACTTACTTTAGGTTTATAAGATTCCATACACAATATAACAAGATCTGAAAGCATCAAACAAAACCACCACTAAGAAATTAGACATAAGAAATTTCCCGAAAGCTTTTAGGCAAATACTAGTATCACTTTTTGAAGTAAATCTACTTATAAACTGGACAAAAACATTGAAAATGTTGAAAAAAAATAAAATAAATGAAAACAACGCTTCTAAATGTGAAGTTCATATGTTGAAGAACAATAGTTTATAAAGCAAGTCGGTAACTGGTGATAACATGAGGTTATGTAAGAACAAATTTTCTTAATTAGTTTTTCAAGAAGATTATTCTGAAATTTGAATCATAATATCAAGGTGTACAATGCTTATATTACAAGTCACTTGAGTGCTGTTGAAATATAATGTCCTCAGAAAACATGAGAAAAACAAAATATGTATTATTTAAATTATTATTACAAAAACTTAATGTGATCTGAAATGCTATGGAAAAAAAATAACAAGTTATTATTGTTTTTCCGTGGAAAACTTGAAATGGACAGGTGAAGGGGGGAGAGAGTATGAGATAGTAGGCATAAAGAGAGGGCGGCCTTCATTAAATAAAATAATTTTAATAATATTAAATGATAGAAATAATTGTAATAATATTAAATGATAGAAATAATTGTAATAATAATGTGTTTAACAGTTTAGCACTGCACTCTGAGATATGACCATAATAGTAATATTTTTTTTTATTTTTCCATGTTTTCTGATGGCATTGTATTTCAGCAGCCCTGAAGATGGCTTGCAATGTAAGCCAAAATGTCAGCAGATAATAAAAAAATGCATTTTTTTAAATTGTATTTTTTTCACCAACATTGACTGAATCCCAACAAATTCTATTATAATAAAAAATTAATTTACATATATAATTATTTTAGTGCTCTATATAACTCACTCACAAGACTTTTTGAAAACCCACCTCAGACAATCACTTCCATAAATATTTTAGTTTGAACAATTATTATTTCATTAACTTTCAGTCTTTCCTAATTTTTTAAATTTATTTACTTATTTTTTTTGGTAGGTTTTAAAGACCAGTACTTAGTTTTTGGTTTTAAAGACAGTACTTAGCAACCTCAGTGGTACTTAAGAGTGCTTGACCATACCTCAAAGATTTATACCTGACTCCTCACATATACACATATTCGGATAAGCAATCGGGTAGTTTTTCCAGGAGCAAGTGATCAGACCTGCTCCAAATTATCGATTACCTTGGAGGACCAGTAATTTTCTGTAGGGATTTATTCTCTTAGATAGGTAATCACCTGTAGCGGATGGGTATCATCAATCCAGGACCTTCAGCTTATGAGTTAAAATATAGTTTTAATTGATTATAAATAAATAAATATATGACAAATTTAAAATTGAGCATATTTAAATAAATGGTTTAGTAACAAAAATAATTTAGAACATAGATGTAACCTTAAGTATAAGATCAACAATGTCCCTCCTTCCTTTTACAGCAGCAATGTATAGTGGAGAATATCTGGTGACTGGATGAGCCCGCCCATCAGCATTGGCATCAAGCAAAAGTTTTACTATCTCTCTCCTCCCATATTCACAGGCTCTAAAACATAATTGAAGCAATGACACATACTGTACTAATGAAACAGTTCAATATGCTGCATTAATTTACAAACTTCAAATATTTTATTGAAAAGAGGAATCTTTTTTCATTTTTAATACAGAGCACATCAAAAAGTAATACGTTATTGTCAAATAAGAGACTGCACCCTAGTAAGTATTTATTTTAATTCATATCTGATCTTAGATAATGAAAATTTTGGTTTCAAAAGTGCACAGCAACAAAATATAAAGATGAGGGAGGGGTTGGTTCTAATCTGTTACTTTCAGTTAACTATCTTGATAAACAGATCAAGATAGTTAACTGAACATTTACTCCAGAAAATTGAATTCCACTCATGATATATTGATTTATTGGATGACAAGTAGATTAGGCCCTTAAGGGGAGAGGGTTTCAAAGGAGATGCAAGATTTTATAAAGCCAGAGTTTACCAGTTATAAAAGAGATGATAATTCAATAATTAGCTTATTCTGATCAGTATTGTGCCTGATAGGGGTAGTGACTATGAATCAGTTTCAGTACGAAAAAAAAAAAAAAATTTTGGACTAAGGAATTGGTTTTTTGAAACAAAAATTTTAAGTATTTGTGAGTTAATTTCATTTTTAGGCTGGATTGCTTGTTTTTGTAAATTTTTAGGCCATTTAAGGATTATTATTGAAATTATTAATTGTAAAGCAGTCTTTTGATGATTTGAAGATTTTGTACTTTTTTTGGTGTGTAATTTCAAATGGGACAATCATATTTAAATTAAGGTCAAATACAAGCACTGGAAAAATTATATATAGAACTTTTTGGAGCAATGTTTTGTTTCATTTAATTCGCAGATCATTTAGTTAATAATTATATTTTTATTTTACCTTCCATTCTATTACATTGGGTCATGGAGGAAAGGTTTATCAATAGATAGCCCCACTATTCTATATCCCCCATACCACTAGGTAGATTCTATTTTGTGATAAAAGCCTGTCTAGGGCAGAACTCGAACCTGCAATGCCAGACATGAGAAACCAAAAAGGATCTCTTTGGCTAATACAACAGCCTATATATAACATTAAATTATAATTTAAATAATAATTTATAAAGTAATAATTCATCACATTTATCTGATAGGTTCTAAGAGTATAATGAGAATGAGTTGGGTTTAGAGTTAAATATAAATATATAATTTAGTCAAAAAAAGCCTAAGGGGAAGAAAGTCAAATTATCATACAATGTGTTAAAAAAAAAAAATCTGCTATAAAAAAAATGCATTTGCATCATGAACTGATTAATAATATATTTGAATGAATAGTAATTTCAAATTTTTGATATGAAATTCATAGCATGAGAATATTTAGTTTTTTAGGAACATTTTATTAAGTTTTAACTCTTTAGAATAGTGCTTTACCAAAGACATTTAGAACAATAAGGAGAAACATATTTTCTTTCATAATAATGGAGGATAAATACAAAATTTAAACTTTAGAAAGCTCTCGACTTAGTGTTAGGAAATAATTCAAAGAAGGAGCAAAAGTAATTTTCAACTATTTTTAAAAGGAATTATATTATAAGGAAAAAATATATTATATGGCTATTAAAAAATACTGTAGAATAATTTGCAGCATTAAGGTAATATATATTCAATAAATTAAAATAGAAAGTTTTTAAAGTAATAAATATCAAACAAATTTTTAAACAGAAAAAAAAACAACTAAGTTTATCAAGATTTTTATAGAAGAGATTAGAAGGATATTATAAGAGAAGTTAAGCTGTTTCGGGTGAGAACAGTTTCATAACCTTGATGTGAGATATTTGTATAAAGAAGATTGTAACCATGTAGACTGAACATAAGGGTAGAATATGAACAGATGGCAGATAGCAACACAGGCAATCCCTTACACCAATGGAGCAAAAAAGACTGACATTCATAAATGAGATCGAGATAAGATCTGATCTCCAAATATCTCTGTCCTCCCTAACAACTTCTAGATTTATAGTTGTTATACAATTATTTTTCATTATTTAAAGCTTACCTTCATTATTTTGAACCCATAAATCATGTGCATAAATCTGTAAATGAAACTAATGCTTTTACCGTATCTGCATATCTAACATATTGGACATACTGAAAAAGAGCTGCACACAGACATAAACTGAAATACACATTAATAACATAAACATAGGCATCTCTTCCCTTCAGGAGTAAGGAAACTAACTCTCTTAGTCCTACGTAACTAGGTCTTAAAAAAGATTAGAGCTCAGCTAAAACTGATAAACATAGGCTACAAAGCCAAAACGGTTGCAATCAGTTTGATAGCAAAAGCAAGTGGCATCATAATATAACCAAAAACAAGCAGGTTGAACTTCACAAAAACGTAAAATGCTAAAATTTACTGCAAAAACCTCATCAATAGTGATAACTAAGAAACCACTCCAATGAAATTATCCATGTATATATATACATAACCTACAAAAAATAACAGTGCATAAGTAGCTGAAGTGATTTATAAATTAACTAAAATTTATGAAAATCAAGTTAGCAAATGCATTTATGGACAAGAAAACATTTGAAGTAAATTTAAATAATAGAATAATATACCATACATTTAATCAAAACAAAAGTTATTAAAATAAATCAAGAAAAATAGGTGATGGCAATAGGTCAGAACAAATAATGAACCAATACCAAAACTGAACCTTTAATAGACAGGGTACTTCAGCCAAGCCCCCCACATGGTCCATCTTTACAGTCTGGATAACAGTAAAAGTTATTTCATAAAAATTAGGGTCATCAAAATAAAACTGACTATGAACAATAAACCATAAACCCGACCAATTTTTTTATTTAATTTAAAAAAATATATATATATATAT
>KZ807459.1:163479-177943 GCA_000696205.2 Oncopeltus fasciatus
AGTTGTAATAAAATATAAATACATTTTTTTTATAATGTCACATGAGTAATAGAAAGAAAGAAGCAAATTTCTAGCCAATGGCTTTGATAAAAAACAATACTTAATTAACTAATTTTTTATTTTAAGGGGCCAAAATTCATCAGTAATTTATGAAAACCAATATAATTTAACCTTAAGATTTTGTTTTCAATTTCATTTCAGGCAGTTTCAGATTTTATGAGATTAGATTTTTTAACTAAATAAAATATCTCACATTTTTATAATAACTAAAATAAATGAGACACTATATGTATGAATAATATATATATTTAAATGAATTAACTAAAATAATTTTTATTAGTAAAGATTACTGGATATATCCTTATTAACATTTCAAGCTACTTCCTACCATCATTCACTCAAAGTAAATTAATCAACTGAAAGTAGGTCCAAATGATGAATGATAGCTACTTCCTACTTACAACAAAAATAAAACGATTAAACTCCTTCAAAGAAAGGTCTAACATTATAATTTATAGCAAAAACATATAATAGAACCATTAAATAATGTAATATTGCAGACCTCTCAAACTATAATTAGAGATCCAACTTATAATGAACAATTAATTTTTTTTTCAATTCTGCTAAAAAATTATAATGAATTTTTCTTTAAGGGTTTTAATGAAGAAGACAAATTCACAAACCTTAAAAAAAAACTACTTGATAATGACTTAAATTTTAAATTTATNGCGAGGGCGGTTCACACAAATCCAACGAGCAGCTCCCAGCTCGCAACACCTCGCCCTGGCTGAAACGGTAGTTAAGGCATGCCTTAGTCATCGCCCCATGTAGGAGGATCCAACCACTTACGGCTGAGGAAATTCGCTCCGAAACACACCTCGTTTCCCATTAGAGCCCAACATTCCATCTTAATCCTGCTCCTATTACATAAAGCCATTCCTTTAGGTACAACTCCTATATAACTGATGTATGATATCGTTTTCCTTTTGAATGGTAAGAGATTCATTGGATAAATGATATATCTATAAAGCAATTATGTGATTATAATTGGAAATGACACAATTAATTATAAGGTTTTGAAAATGTTATTAAAGAAATCATTTCGCTTCCCTAACTTCTGTTGCTCTTGCCTAAAATAAATCTCGCTTCCCCCCCTCCCACCACCTTTACCATAAAAATCTGATGACATTGACACGGAACGGTGAACGGAAGGTACACTACACCCACGTTGCTGGTACAATTTGTAGGAATAGTAGGCTGAAAGTAGCGAGACGTGCGAAGGCTTAGTGGTGGGATCAAGGGATGTAGGGCGAAGGGAGGATTCTACGAGAGGTAGAGAGGCCAGAATCCAAGTGTGGGATACAGGGCTCTTCTCAACCATACGCCCATTTGTGGAGGGAGAGGGAAGGCTCTTTGGCTTTTAGTCTAATCTGCAGAGCAGGCTTTACGTCCGCTCCGCACTTATAAAGTATCTTTCATAAACTTGGAATATTTTGTACATCAACAGGTACTTTTACATTATTTTTTTTATATTAGGTATATATATTTTTTTATATTTTCACAAACTTTAAGAAAAATACGATACACAATATGAAGAAAAATACACTTTTTTCTTTTCAAATTTCCCTCCGGTTATTCCTGCTCATCAAAACGATGCCCTATTGTCGATGGTCAGAAATTACAACTATCTAAAACTGTTATATTAGTACCGTACATGCCAGAATGACAATAGAGTACATGTGTTGTCCACCTATTCCAACAGAACAATCAAAATTTCTCGTTTTTCTAAGGAAAAAAATAATTTTAAAGGAAAAAAATTTTTTTTTTTTTAAATATTTACATACCAGCTGCTTTTTTCAGAATTTTCATACACTCTTCATGCTCGGACTTCTCAGCTATATCAAGGGCAGTCAAGCCATTATTATCTTTGGCATTTAAATCAGCACCATTCTGAACCAGCAGAACGATATTATTCACAAAGCCAAGCTCTGAACAAACATGAAGCGGTGTCTACAAAATAATAGAAAAAAATATTAACTTGACTGATTTCAGTAGGACAGAGCTGATCACTTAAAACTATGGTAATACTTTTCAAAAATTGTGCATTTAGTGACATGTGGAATGTTAGTTTTGGAATGTTTTTTAGGAGTGTGAAAAGCATTTTGATGAAATAATATCTAAACCTTGACGGTAAACATTTTTTTGTGTGTTAAGACAACAAAAATAGAGCTACATTTGTCATTAGAATTTTAATTAAAATTACTTAGACACATAAGAAAATCAACTACATGTTTAACAATTTTTAGTGCAAGGGAACAGAATAAAAAATCTAACTGTCCCAGCCAGGACATGCCAACTACATGTTTAATTGGCAAGAGTCTGCTATCAAATTGTGGACACATTGTTTTCCAACCCAACAAGAGTTATGTTAGCCAAATTTGGTATGGCACGTTTTTCAATTTTATTTCATCATTGATCTTCCTAATTTCATACTTAAGTATTAATTCAATTTTGCTTATATTTTAAAATATAAGCAAAGTTTTGTTGGAATTGATAAAATTATATTTTAGCTCACCCTGTTTGCTTCCCACCAAAAAATAAAAATAAAATAAAAGGCATAGGTATTAAACTGCTCAAAATCAATAATAGTACATATAGTAAATGTTATAAGTGCAGTAAGAGATGCCCTTCGTTGTTGGCAAATAAATAAATGTTAGATTCTGTTAGGATACTTAGGCTTTAGGTAAATGAGAGGAAAGCAAATTATATTTGTCTGTGGATGCTCCTTGATTAGGGACCTACACATTTGGGAAAGTCCCAGTATTCACCAAATTCAGTTACTTGGTCGCTAAAACGAATCCTTCTGAACAGCACCTATTAAAAACTGTTAACTGTCTATTGTTTAAATCAGGATTCTGGATAAGTCCAAAATTAACAAGCAGAATCATCCTAGATTTGAATGCAAAATTTTTTATGGAAAAATAGGCAAATCCACTCTGGTGACCTAGGAGAGATTGGTTAACCATGAGCTATATAAGTTGTACAATGATCTAGGTCATCAATTGTCATAATAACAATTGTTTAGATCATTTGTCCAGGACATTAAATTGGCCTAACAGATGGGCAATCCAAATGATTTAGGAGGAAATAGTTAAACAATAAACTAAGTGCAATACAATAACAGAAAATGAGGAATGGCGTAGCTGAAAAGGATATGCAGGTTAGTCATAAGACATCTTGGGAATCAGAAACCGAAAAGCAGAGATAAAGAACCATGAGGATTGGTGGAGAGTGATGAATGATGGTAATGTGCAACCAGGTTGTAGAGTTATTTATATCACATAAAGTAATCAGATAATTTAAAGCAAATACCCTCTTTATAGCAATAACTACATATCATCAATATTAGTAGATATAGCTTTATAGCTATAATCCCAACTATCAATTTCTACTTATTATTGTAACTAAATTTGCAACATACAGTATTAGTTACCAAACCCAGCAATTTTCAGTGTAGTTGACTAATATTAGTCGTTGATTGTTATGTAATGACATAAGTGGTACTATATAACTAGCACCAGCTGTAATTCCTTCCAACTAGTGAAGTTGTAGTTTCCTCATTTGTAGTTTAACTGTTGTGTACTCTGCCAGCGATGAAAACAAAAAACTTAGGTGGAGGTCATCCACTTATTCTGCATGATGACATTCTGAGACATATTTCTTGTTTTCAAGGAATTAAATTCATGGCTCCACATTAAAGGCAAATTTATGGACTTTCATCACCAGAATCAAATACTACAAGAAAGGTATTACACACATACATGCACACGCGCGCACACACACACACACACACACACACACACCCATATATAACAAAAATTACAACTTTACAAGGTGATAAAAAACTTTACTTTTTACTTTTTATCCTTTATTGACTGACTGGTTTCGGTACCGCTTCATCATATCAGAATCAAAAATAATAGTAGTGCTAATTTTATCTGCATTAAGGAGACTGCATTATTATATCAATGTACAGAAATGTAAAGATTGTATATAATAACAGAGGTGTTTTGTTGAATAAAAAAGCAGTACAAGCACACTCTAAACTTATTAAATCTGTAATTGATAGTTGTCAGGTCTTTTTTATGGAATATGGAAAAGAATAATTGCACAATCATGAACGTTAGAGCCCCCTGTTTCATGGCTTACCAAAACTATAAAAATAAAATCATTCTTCGAGTCCTATTCAAATGGAGAGTTTTTTGACCGTAGATATTATTATTAGATTTTTTTTTTGTTTATTTTTTGTTGGGGTTCGGTCAAGGTAGTTTAAAAAAAATAATAGAAATTTAAAAGAAGAGTATTTTTTTTAAAATTATCTGCCGACGTTTCGGATTACACTTTAAGCCATCTTCATACATCATATTACATTATGGCAATTCTATATTATAATATTGCAAATTATTATTGTATTCTCATGTCATTCTATATTAACAGCCCTGAAGATGGCTTACAATGTAAGCCAAAACATCGGCAGATAATTTAAAAAAAAAAATACACATTTTTTAAAATTTGCATTTTTTTAAAAATCTACCTTGACCGAACTCCAACAGAAATTTCTGGCGCTAGTAGTGACACATCTAAAATAGCCATTAAATAAAATAAAGAAAAACCACTAGCAAACTTTAAGGCAAAATTATGAATAATAAATTCTATAGAATTAGTTAATAAATTAAGGGACATGACTCTCATGCATAATAGTGTGATAATTAGTCAAGACAGGGTAAGCCTATTTTTTTTATATCTACACAGGAGTGCCTAGAACTGTTTAACCTGGTCCTGAATAGGGCTAATGTGAGCTCCTTATTACTCGAGGGAATTGTGAGTATCCTTTAAGTAGGCTAAAAGCAGAATTTTTTAAAATGTAATAACACCTTTTTTAGAACGAACTGTTTACCTTTGGATTCCCCTCTCTCACCCCTCGGCACTGGAATATGTATGGATAATGTAGAGACCAAATTCTCTGAACACCCTTTGTTTAGAAAATATGTTAAGGTCTGGGCAGGATATGTAAATGATATCTTTGGTGTCTAGAAGGGAAACCATAATGAGTTATAGATCTTCACTGATTTAAATTTAATTCCACAAAAACATTAAATTTACCATGGAACTGGGTGGCAGGAAAATTAACTTCCAAGACTTATCTCTAAGGATAGAAGACAATAGAATGCAATTTGGGATATATAGGAAGCTACAGATGCTCTTTTACCAGCTGACATGGCACACCCATGGAGTCAAAAACTGAACCTTTCACTGGCTAGTAGACCGTCTCACAAAGGTACCACTATCTCCATCAGATTACAAAAAGGAACAAGAAATAATATATTATAATATGGGAGACAAATGGGTAAGGGGCAGACATGGTATCCAGAAGTACAAAAAAAAAAAAGAGAGGAAAAGTCGGATTAGGTCACTGTATGTAGGTCAGCAAAATGTGGCTTTTAGTGGAAACTTCTGGAGCTCTCTCGTCTTTATAGGGTATGGTCACTACAAAGGGAACTTCCTAAAGAAAAAAAGCTACTAAGAGGCATACAGGCCAGGAAGAAATCTGAAGAATTTACTGTCCAGAAATAAGGATGATATAGTGGTGTTTATTCTATAACATGTGTGTCATGCTTTACTACTTATTTAGGAAATACCAGCAGCCAGTTCTGGATGAGGATTAGAGAACACGGACCTTCCACTTATTTTGCATCACATATGAAGGATCATATTAAGAATGTGGGTGACAAGTTCAGTGAGTATTACGTGCGGCTCCTGAATGAAATAGATGAGGAACCCAGACTGACTGACTTGTGAAAAGCTGGAAATAATAAAGAGCAAAAAGCAGAAGGGAAACTTTTGTCTCCATGTTTAGACAGAAATCTAGTCTGAACTTCTGGAGCTCATGTTGGTAAAGGAGTTAGACAGGGCGCTGGGAGTGGGGAGGTCCAATGACCATAGAAACAGTCAGACTTACCTGACCTTAACGGTAGTGTTCATCTGGATACTAAAGGGAGACATCATTTGGTGAGCAATCTGTGTAGGTTAACCTTGCTTACTGATTTAATATTTTTTAAAATCATTTATTTGGTTTTATATTTTTGTAATTTTATATGTTAATTTTTAAATTTTACAGATATTTATATGATTCATCATATATTTTTAGGTTTAATCAATTATTATGTCTATGGGATTGGTCAATCTGTCATATATTTATTATATCTGTATAGACCCTGAAAAAGATGCGTTGGCATCGAAACCGGTCAGCCAATAAAAGAATAAGTAAAAAGTAGGAAGACATTTTTTTTTACCATCTTTTAGTGAGTAAGCCTGCAAGCTCGTCAACATAACAGAAAAAAATATTCAATTTTTTAAAAATTTTGATGCAATGTAAAAATAATGAGGTGCCTCAATCTGTAAAGTTAAGCAAATAGCAAGAAAAATAACTTACCCTAAAGTCACCTCTTGGTCCACAAGGAATATTTGGGTCAGCTGTCAAAATAAAATTCTCGAGTAAACAATTTTTAAATTATAATTTTAATTTAACTCACTACATTCTACAAGAATTATATGCAAGTACAAGTCATACATTGAATCTAATAGGCCTACACCAAGCAGTAACATGCAATCAATGATTGTGTCTAAATATCTCTACAGATGTTCACACATTAGTGAAGAAAAACCCCTAATTTTTTTTTCTTCTTTTCATTCTCCTAACTTATAAATGTACACTAAAGTATACAAATTTAATTGGGATTGGCATAACTTTCTAGTTCTAATTAATACTCAATTTATAAAAATTCCTAACATTTGGCATATTTATAAACAGTTAAACAAGCTCTATAAGTATCCTAGATAATTCATTTTAGAATTATCTTTATAAAGGAAAGACAATTTCTAAATATAAAAGAGCAGTGTTCATGGATAATGACTCCAGTAATAATCCAGGAATAAAAATCAATCATAAACAAGATAATTGAAAAATATAAACTATTGAATATGTTTATAGTGTAGTCTGCTCCCATTAAGCAACAAAAGTATTTTCTTTTCAGTATTAGACTTTTTTTTTTCTAATCCTGCTGCTTGATATTTCTTCCTCCTAAACAGTTGTGCTCAGCTAAATATACGGGACGAGTATGTCTCAAAAACTTCCAATTCTTACTCACTGCAGATAAATGTATCAATCCGTAAGTGTTTTTCCAATTGGCTAATTTATTTATTCTTTAATCATTTTTAAACATACTATAACAAGGAAACTATTCAGTTATGACCTGTTGCAGATTTTTAAAATCATCTAAGACAAGGGCCATATTATTTGCTAAGACTCTAACTTTCACTAAGCATAACATGTATATTTCAGTGCACTACTGTATTTCTACAGTTTTACTAATGAGTATTGTCATAAGTACAAGTGTAGAAATACAGGTATAAGATTATAAGGGACAAAAAACTAAAGTAGGGCAAGTCCCTCTCTTTGGTTCTTTATCTCTTTTCAAGAATTTTTGAATTCAATGCCACATATTCTACTGTACCTTTCGTCCAAGTAGTAAGTTTTTATAATTTTAACTATCTGGCTTACACTATAATGCATATCATAAATAGGTAAGAAGGTAAATATACATCTTTAATTCTCTCCTTCAGCTGGGTCTTGAAGAAAGAATATGTGGTGATGTCTTGAAAAAATGTGGGGGAGAGGTAGGAGAGAGTATGAGATGCAATGGTGGGAAATCTCACATTCTTCACCATCGGTAGAACAATGTAATGAATAAATTCCCAAACTTAACAACCTCCTATACCCCATAGTTAACAAATTAAAATCACCTGCTTCAAATCTTTGTAAATTCCTCCACCCATCTCTCCAACACCTCAGCCGGCTTAACTCATATGATTTCAAAAATTCTTATGAAGTGATCCCTCTCTCCAAAACCTTCGCATACCTCCAAACTTTTATCATGAAATCCATGGCTGCCACTTCTCCATTCACCATGCATTTATGTGGTAATAAAAAAATAAATAAAAAATCCTACCAGATTGTAGAAAAACACTGGGTTGTTTTAGAACTACCCACCACCCTACGACATTAAGACTACCTGGAGTCCCTCTCACTTTGCTACAGTTATGGCTATCTCACTTTTCGAGACCAGTTTTTCGACCAAATATTAGGACTTACCATGGGTAACAAACCTGGCCCCTGATAAAGCTAACATTATATTAAACAATCTGCTAGAAACTGTTCTTCCCCACTTAACCCAGGACATCATTTTCATTAAGAAATATGATAATTTTGTACTTTACCTCAATAGGGAAAAAATTCACAGATCTTTGAGTTGTTTACTTCTTACTGCCCCTGCCTCAAATTCACTATTGAATGTAAATCCAACAGTCGTCTCCCTTTCCTCGATATACTCAACAGACAACCTGATGGCCAGATTTTAACTGACTGGTATACCAAATTCAGGCTGCCTTCTTCACTTCCATTCCACCCCAATTTTCAAAAACTTGATAAAGTAATCTTTTTCTCTTCCTGACCCTTCTTCATGCTATTAGCAACAACCACATACCTGCTTCTATCAAGCTACTGGCCAGGCCTCTGAGCCTTTCCTTAAGAAAATACTGATTTCGGAACGTGTGCACATTAATCTTAATCCTACCACTACTAATGATAGGTAGGACCAAGATAACATTTCCTCAGTTTATTGCAATATTTTCTATATAATTCAACAGAAAAATTCAGGTAAACAATCCCTGGCATCAGTTTATTTATTATTATGTGAGAATGGTCGGGGTTTCGGCCAGGAAGAAAAAAATATACACCAAAATTAGGAGTAATATTTTTATTTATGCCAACGTTTCGGCTTAGCTAGTAAGCCATCATCAGGGCAATGGCGTTGAGTGGAGAAATCTCCCCAGGGTGGTTGTTCACATTGTAAACTGCAGAAAACAACTCAGTTGTTTTCTGCAGTTTACAATGTGAACAACCACCCTGGGGAGATGTCTCCACTCAACGCCATTGCCCTGATGATGGCTTACTAGCTAAGCCGAAACGTTGGCATAAATAAAAATATTACTCCTAATTTTGGTGTATATTTTTTTCTTCCTGGCCGAAACCCCGACCATTCTCACATGATATTCGAGACGGCCAACCAATCATCAACCATGTTTATTTATTATTATTAAAATTAGTATGATAATCTAATAATTTTTAAATAATCCATTAGCTAGTAATTTAATTTACAAGAAAGTATTAGTAGATTTTTTTTTGTTAAAAAAAAAGGGAAAACAACAATTTTATAATAGGAAATACTGTTGTACCATTGTAGTAGTGGTTAAGGTGCTCAACTAGTATGCCGTAGGTTATGGGCTCATGCCTATTGCTGTCCCTAGCCCTTTTTCTGATGTTAATTTCAAATTTCCTCACCAGTGTGCTATAATTATAGAACTAAGGCACTAACATCAGTTTCAAGTATTACTCCCACCTAAAGAAAAACTCTCATTGCTATGGTTTTAACCAGAAGACAAAAGCAAATAATCCCCGGAAGTATTCCATTAGTCTACTGGTGTTGACTTATTCAAGGCATTAGTAGACTAATGGAAATGGAAAATCTAAAAGAAAGTCATAGGTCCTCCAAGGTAAGCAAAGTTGGAAGCAGGATAAATCTCTTGCTTTAACAAAAAGAACACATATCCAGTTGTGTGTATGTGGCAGGTATGCATTTCTTGGAAGTGGCAATACTCACATTAGATGGCTAAAGATCTCTCAGATCTATAAAGCTAACCGAGAAAAAAACGGCTAATAATATCAGCATTATTAGCTTAATGATAATAAAGGGTCAGTAATACCATCCACTTATCAATTAAGCTTCAATAATCAACTATTGATTATTGCAGTGTTATTAAAATAAAAATTCTAATTTAAAGAACAAAAATAAAACTTCAGGTTCATAAAGGATTCATAAAAATCAAACCTCCAGCCTGAAGAAGAATCCTGAGACACGTGGAGTTGTCTGTGGTGGCTGCTGCATGGAGAGGGGTCCTGCCCCATGAATCTTGACTGTTCATATTGCTCAGTTGATCCCCACGAAGAAGGTCTTCCAATAATTCTGCATTGTCCCATAATGCTGCCTGTAAAACCAATCATTAATAATTATAACAGAAATATTAATTATCAAATTTTGAAAGTGGTGTCCCTCTCTCCTCGTGAATGTCAGTTTTACTTTTCATTGTGACCAAATTACAAAATATTTTTATTGAACAGATTGTAATAAATAAATAAAAGTTAAAAATAATATAAATTAACCATTTTATTAGTTACAAAAATCCAGACCTAGCATTATTGCAATTTTTTCTTATCTTTTATAAAAATAGCACAGATTTCTGCTAAAAATTCAGACTATTAAAAATTCTGCCACAACAAAATCACCATTGGGTTAATTTTTATACAACAGAAAAAAATATATTAAGATAATTTTATGGCTATTTCTGGCAAATATATTTGCAAACAGCTATAGAATCATTTAAATAACAAATTAGAAATATTTCGAAGAATAATTTATTTTTATTAAGAGACTATTTTCAATGAGGAAAGATCACACAGTTAAAGATAATTATAGAGGAAAATATTTTGGATAATATATTACTTTACAATACATCAAATATTATATATACTAAAAATGCCATAGAGGTTTCATATAAAATATATTTCTTCAAATTTTGAGGACTAGTGTAATAACAAAAACTTTTCAAATCACTTAAAAATACTAAGAATTGAAGAAATACAATATTTTAAAATGGAGCTTAGTGTTTTTTGTTTGTTGAATAACCTCTACATTTTCAACAACTCTGTTGGAATGTAGTCCATTAACAAATTATTTGAGATTTCCTACTTAAATATCAGTTAAATTCAAGCAGTTGGAAACAGATACTGACAGCTTTATGGAAATCAGTAAAAATATACAAACAATTATTAGTGATACAAATATAATTATTACGAAATAAAATGCTATATGTATCTATATAAAAAATATATATACAAAAAAAAATGATCGACGCTTTTTATTAATCTGCCCAATGGCTTGCCAATTTTTTCTGTGTGTGGGGGGGGGGTCAGTGGGTCTCCCCGTGATGTTCATGAGGCACAATCGTAAAACAAAATGAGTTTTTCTTTTTTTTTTTCTTCAAGGTTCCATAACTACCAATAAGTGTGATATTTTATATTAAAAAATATAAATATATTAGAAGTAATCAGGGTTGCCTGTAATTGCACTAAGATGTGCTGGCTGCTTTAAACAAATGAAGTAGTTCCTTAGTTGTTAGTTCGTTCAAGGTGGCTTGTTTTTTTTTCAGTGTTTCATTTCAATATAATTTTAGTTTCCGAAATGGCTTAACGAGTTAATGACACTAAATTGAATAGTTTATAAAAGTATTATTTAATGGGTGGTCTCTAAGTAAAAGTGAAGATGATAGAGGAGTGTATAAGTTGCGGCATTATTTTGCCTATCTATGACTGGTCAAAGTGTCAGACAAATTAAATTACGGCCTAATAAAAATACAAATGGCTATATATGGGGTTGCGTTAATAAAACGGTTCATAAAAAAAAAACATTTAGCGAAATCCATGTGTTGTAGTAGTAGATTTGTATAATATAATAAAATAATTAGGTATAATAGAGGAAAAAGAGTGATTGGGAGTTGGGTGTTTGGTAGTGTTTTAGCAAATGTTTTATGAGGGTGGTCGAAAAACGAGATAAATGTACATAGCCGTTTTGCGGGGGACAATTATTTCTGACTGTTGGAAGGCTTATGTTGGCTTGAGTGAAGATAATTACCATAATCTCTATGTAAACATCTTTCTTTTAAGCTTGTACTAATTACATTGAAGGGACCTGAATGCCGGTGCGCGCATTAGGAAAACAAGACAGCTTGGACCTCTACCTAGGTGAATAGGTGGTGACCCAGAACCTTTTCTATCTTTTCTATGTGATGCATCCCATCTATATCCTCCCAGATCCAAGAAAAGTCATAGAAATAAAAAAAAAAAAAAAAATCATTTTCACTTATGAGCTACTGAATGAATTACTTTGAAATACTGTGTGTAAAAGAAGTAAAGATCTTTAATTTAATTTGAAGTAGGATACACCCTGCTATTAATTAATAACAGAGAGGAAAGTTACAAAAAAATTGATTTAGAATTTCTTAACTTACTTGAAAAACTAAGTACCCAGATACAAACGTTTAAATATAAATATAATTAATATGAAATATGATACTACTGTTAGTAATCAACAACAAATTAATTATCTTATCACAGATTTGTTGTACTTCATAGAGATAAGATTAATGACTTCTAAGAGTGTTAAATCTTTATATATTTAAACTGAGAAAAAACCATGTTACTAGCTTAAATAAAATTAATTTTATCAACACATTTCTTACTCATGCTTACATTTAATTTAATCAATTGACTTACATTTAAACTATTCCAAAATTTAACTAAACATCTTAAATAAAACAGAGAATGGACTTATTTGCTTTGCCCTTAACAAATAATATTATTTGATCTCTCAGATTTATTGTATTTCTATTGACTGTATAGTAAAAAGAGATTGAATATAAATTTAAAGGTTAATTGTTAGTTAGCTTATTTTATTGTATACCAAAAAAAAAGTACTCTAAAATGGATAAAATTTAAGTTCAGAAAGAATGAGCAAACATTGGAATTTCCCCTGCACATGTATTTCTTTAATAAACAATTTACTTTGACCTCAATAATGCTCCATCAATTGTTAGGAGATTAAATTAAGGAGTAAATTTTCAAGATTGCAAACAGCTTTGATGGTTATGCCACTCAACTAGTGACATGTTTTAAGATTCACATTTTTCATTCTCATAGTTTTTATACTATCTCCTTAGGTCGTCTTCTATTGGTCCTTTAATCATAAGGTTTTATAAGGGCACTAAATAATTTAACTCTTAATAACGTAAGTCAAAAATAAAATTGCAAGCATTCATCAAGAATTGGTTTAAAAATTGTATTTTATTTTCAATTTAACTATTTAAATTCATGCTACTTGATGTGCATCACAAAATAATTATAAAAAACAGTACGTGGAAAAATAAAATGAACATCAGCCTGGTACCAACATGGGACCAATCTTTCAAGCAGAAAGAGCACTGCCAACTGTGCTAGGAGGTTTTACGAGCTAGGGATCAATTTATTTTTCAGAGGATATCTTTTATTAAAATACAAAACTAAAATAAACAAATTGTTAATTTAATACAAAAACATTTAGTTTTAACTTAAACATAAAAAAAAAAAAAAAAAATGGTCGCATATTCTCCTTTATTAAAATTTAAGACTTATTTTTTTAATGCCAGCCTTTAAAAAGAAATAAAATGTTTCAAAACCCAGCTTGAAAATAATTCTTTAGTGACATTCATTTATGGCGAGTAATGACCCTACTTAAGCAAATTTATCATTTATTTAAAAAAATATGGGATACAATTTTCAAAAGTTTAAATACACATAATGTTCAAATTTATTATAAGTTCTATATTATTTTCCAAAGCACATTGAAATATAATTAATTATCAATTAAAAAAAATTAAGACCATCACAAATATAGAGAAAAAAAAGAAAATTTAACAGACTTACTTTGTACAGCATGAACATTGGGTAAAACAATATCTTATGGGCTCAAAACACTTGTTATGTATATTTATATATTCACATGAAGAGTAAAAAATATCAGAACAATTTCCATAATGACTTAGTTTATTTTATAACACAAAAGTATTTTCTGATTTTTAAGCTTGTTTTGAATTCAAATATTTGAGTTATTAAGTTGAAAAACTGAGAAGAAAATAACACTGGTTAGTGTGAAAAAGTGCACATGACAGCAATGACAGTTCTTGCCCTCCAATGAATATCGATCGGTTTGTAGTTGGAAGTAAATACTACTTACATATAGTAATAAATCACTTATCAGTCATAAAAGGAACGAGCTTAATCAAATAAAATACCTGATGAAGCAATCTTCCACTGAAATCCTCTTCCTCGGGCGTTGAGGGCTCCATTTTCAGTCCTGCCTACGCCAAATTCATTTCCTTATGTAGGAGGAATAGTGCTTCTTGGACGGGAATATTTTCCAGAAGCTCCTCAAGGGGAACATGTTTCCTGTCACTCACGAAACACTATTATATGACACCCAAGACTGTAACCGCATATTAACCTTCCTGTTTACCACTCACTGTTTACAAAAAATGCAAAGGAATTAAGGAAACTGACGTTTTAAAGGCCTGCCATCTATCGGTTTACTGTTGAACAACAGAAGTAATAACTTCTTCTTAAACAACTAAAAGTATTTAATTGTCAATTTAAGATCTCTGGTATCCCAAATAATTATTATATTAATAAATTAAATAT
>KZ807459.1:224199-254180 GCA_000696205.2 Oncopeltus fasciatus
AGTGAGATAACTAGCCTGTCCTTGTGGTGTAATGGTCAGCACGCGAGGCCCGGATAGCAAGAGATCCAGGTTCGATTCCTGGCGAGGACAGATAGTTTTTTATTTTCTGTTCCCTCTCATTAATTATTTATAATCTGTGTAAAGTTTAAGAAGTCAAAAAAAAAAAAAAAAACTCCATTTACAAACAATTGACATTGGACAGTTAGACTTTGCTAAACAATGAATCATTCCTTTTAGATTTAAATGCCCCATACTAAATTTGTATAAAGTTTAATATTTAAAATTTTTCATTAAGAAAAGTTGATAATTGTTGTCTATAGAGCTTTAACAGGCACATCTTTATCAAATTTATTGGCCATCTTTATGTGTTAGAAGTAGGTAGGATTGGGAAAAAAAATTCTAGTAATATGTCACGAGAACAATCACAAAAGTACATGATTTCGGAATTTGTTTAGAATAATATTCTTGAGACGTCCTTAATAATCCTATCATTCTTGCCTACATTAATTCAACGGCTTGTAAAATCAAATTACTTCTAAGTCCATATTTAATGAAATTTGAGATGATTATTTTGATCTTATTCTGCGTGTAGGACTGTTTCAATATATATTATATAGCACTGATATTTTAAAAGTTTATTTTCTTTTTTTCTAAAAAAAAAAAATTATTAAACAATTAATGCGAGGGAATAGAATAAAAAATATAACAGTCCCGGTGGTGCAATGGATAGCAAAACCAGCCTGGAAAGCAGGAAATACAGATTCGAGTCCTGGCTGGAACAGTTAGATTTTTTATTCTATTCCCTCGCAATAATTGTTTAAAATTTACCTGGGATGATACACCACAACTAAATTAATATTTATAAATTAAAAGAAATATTTTTCATAAATTACTCTTCCGTGCATTGTTTTTTGCTCAGTTTCCGCACATCCTACGATGGCTTTATCATGTCGAATGAGTAGCTGCAATACTCTCAAGCCTTGAAAAGAAGGATTTATGAGTATTTCTGGGGACCATGGAAGACTACGTGAAAGTCTGAATGTAATATGTATTTATCATTATTCGGCGTTATAAATTACACATATTTATTTGTGAGAATTTCTAGTTGAGAGTAAAACACTTCTTGGGTGACATTTCTGAAGCCACTCTTCGCGCTCAATTTAAAAATGTAGGAAATTATTCAGTAGAATTCATTGGCAATTTTTTTTTTAAGTCTAAGAAATCTGAAAATAATCATCATATCTGATGAGGGTACTTTATATTGAAGAGGCTTGTTGAAATGATCCAATGTGAATGTATTATTACATTTATGCAGATAGGAATTTGAAATTTCACTTGTGTGTAAATTATTTCTTAATTTTTCTTTCGAAAATGGGTGAACTTGTAGGTGTTAACATTTTTGAAAAGTTTTATTTTTAGTTCCTTTTTAGCTCAATGTCTACAGAATAATTCTGTTATGCACTTGCGTGGGTGCAATTTTTTTCCCCACAAACATCCTGAAACCCTAGAAATTTTGGATTCTTGTGTTTAACGTAAGTATGGCATCTTTTGTATTCAGGAGATCTCATATGTATATGGTTTCGTGAAGGCGCTGTTGAGAAAGTGTACGAGAAGTAAGCCAATGTCGCTTGTCCTAGTCGCCCCACTTTCAGGATATGTGGCTCTAGGTAATTAAAATTAGCCCACTTGCCACGTCCTTCGGGAGGACTTCATTTGCAGTGACACGAAACTGGTGCCCAAAGTCCTTGGCACTTGGCTGACCGGTGTCTTGGCGTCTAGTCCTGATTAATGACCTAGCTCAAGACATGGCCAATTCAATTCAAGTTATCTCATAAAAGTTGTTGTAAACCATCGGTGGTGCAACAGAAATTCATCGGCTTCCAAGATAATTAATTAGGCTATAACGCTCATTCCAATCTTGTTGTACAGTACTGAAATAGTTAAAGGTTATTAGTAATTTTTTTTTGTTGGGGTTCGGAAAAGGTTGATCTCAAAAATACAATTTAAAAAATACACATTTTTTTTTTGGAACAACCTTGACCGAACTTGAACCGAAAAAAATCTACTGAAGTTCTCTAAGAACTTACGGTTTTTTCCCCTCAATTTAAATTTTAAACAGAAAATTTAAGTTTTCCATATCCTCTTCCTAAAAAGTTTGACATAATATCGTCTATTTAGAATTGTATTTAAACAATATTAACATAAATCACTGGGAGCTTTTGATATAACTTTATATAGGCACAAATTTAAAATACACCACAATAATGGTCATCTCCCTTATTAATATATTTTAAAACCTTCCTTTCAATCAGTTCGGGGCATGGAGGAGGTGACTATATACAGGCTGCCACCCTATTCTAAACACTCAATGCTCTGGGCAAGTAATTATTTCTCCCTTGCTGCGAAAAATTCAGTAACCCCGAGAAGATCCCATCTACTGGTTCGTTGCTGTACTTAAAGGCTTTAAATGCCAATTGATCTGAAAAACGATTATTCAGTAAGATAAGGAAGAGTACATCTTGAAAGGTATGGCGGGCCGATTTAAAATTTTATTGATTATCTATATTTATCCTTCTGAAAGTGAATTTTATGGAAATCCTTTAAAATTCTTATATAAGTCAGTCGTTGATTTATCAAATTTAAGCTCAATAAATGGGGTGCCTGCGACATTTTTTTTGGATATCGTGATATATGTAGCTTTAGGTTCGAGTCACAGCCTGGTTCGCGGTATTCAAGCAAATCCTTTAAGTGGCCGATTTTAGCCATTAACTGAGATAACAAGGTAAACCTTTTAAATTTAAAGGATTTAAAAATTTAACTCAATTTGATATTCCAAAAAAAATAAAATTCATCTGGCGAACTGAAATTTGATGGAGTAATTGCTTACATTTCGCGATAAAAGCCTTCCTAGTGCCATGGGTGTATAGAATGACATAGCTTTCTCTAGATATTACGTGATCGTAGGTTTCCAGAGGCGATCACAACCCGTATATACGTTAACTTATTCCTTTTCCTTTCTTGGGGGGATATTCCTCAGAACCAATCATTTCCAATCAGTTTACTTATGGACTTGCATGACTGGGATTAATTCATCCTGGTAATTATATATTATCATGTATAATCATTTGTAGTTTCTCTCATGTCAGTAATTCACCATTAATCTGTGACACAATTTACAAGTCATTATATCCAACATATACCTCACCAGTAATACATTATTACTGGTTAGTTATTTTGCATTTTGAGGATAGAATGGGACATTTATTACTAAAAATCTTAGTATACATTGGAATTTGTATGACATATAATATATATTTTACATATATGTAATATTTATTTATTTTTACATTAATATCAGTAATACATTATCTAAAGTGCAAAACGCATTAGCATAATACCCATATACAAATGTCATAAATGGATTTTAGTATAACATTATTTGCACACACACACACACACACACACACACACACACACACACACACACACACGCACACGCACGCACGCACGCACGCACGCACGCACGCACGCACGCACGCACGCACGCACGCACGCACACACACACACACACACACACACACACACGCACACACGCACGCACGCACGCACGCACGCACGCACGCACGCACGCACGCACGCGCGCACACACACACACACACACACTATAACGTGTACGATATTAGTGTTGGATATTGGATATGGTTACATTATGTTATACAAGTTTGCGATATTTGTATTGTACATTGTGGTAAGTTACTTTTTACACACACACACACACGCATAAATATATATATATACAAATATCTCACATGTTTCACAAACGTATGACATAACATATATTGTGATAAGATGAAGGCTGTATGTAATTGTTTAAATTTAATTTGATTAGTTCTGAAAAGTATTATATGTCCTAAAGTTAATTTCCAATAAGATTCTTTTAATTATACTCTGAAATAACTTGAGGTTTTCTTCAGCACAATTTGATATTTTTTTCGCTAAATAATTATAATAATTAAACAAAACTACCCAGCAAACTATCTTCTATTGTTGGTTTTCTCAAATATTAAAGATTTAGTTGTTAGTCACTATAAAATACGGATAAAGAAAACAAAATTTAATTAATATAAAATATCAATCAAAATCTATAATGTATTTGAATTTGAAATTTTTTTAGCAATAGATTACCTTGATAATTAAAATTTAATAAATCGAAAAACTTCATGTAATTAAAAATAGAAAAATAACTATTAAAGTAAGCAGAAGCAAAGACATTTTAAAATTGAATATTTTAAAATTTTAAAGAAAGACTATCGGTGGAGAAGAGATTACCTAACAAAAGTGTTATATCCTTCAACAGGCATTGCCAGATCCCACTTGTAAATGAACCTGGGGAACAACTACATTATGTAATTGACAATCGATAGTGATAGTAGTGTCAATAATCGATATATCAGTTGGTTCCTTTTCTAGATAGACTTGTCTTTTTGCAGCTTGTTTTAGCAGAATGATATCTTTCATTGACTGTAGTGTTGAAGTTTTTAAGTTTTCGATCTCTTTGGGAGAGTATTAAAAGACGTGGGTTTATTAGAGGAAAATAAAAATTGGCTCAGAACTAAGAAGTGCTTTGTTTTTGACTTGTTTCGGCCCTTTTACATCTGGAATTGAATAATCTGTAGAACCTCCATATTGGCTGAATGTACTAGAAAACTATACTAGCGAATGTGCAGTAGCCATGACACTTGCTGCTGTAGAACCCGTCCTGTACCCCCCCCCCCCACGTACGTTTTGACATCACCACCCCTATATATTTTCGCGAACAAAGTCCACTTTCGCGCATATGTGCGTCTACAAACTTAGGCCTGCAATAATATACGTCATATGCTGGCTGGACGTCGCCGATTCCCCTATGCGAGAAGACTACTGTAACTTTGATTTTTTCTTCTTCTAAAATTTATTTTTTAACACATAATATTTATACAAAGGCTAAAAAAATGAATTGCATATCTTGAATGTTCAATAGCTTAGTATAGAATCTGTACTTAATTTTAAAGCCTTTCTCTCCAAAACCCCCCTTCCTAGTCTGATTTTTTCCCCTAAATTTTTGTAATAATAAACTATAATTATTGGAGTATTAAAAACGAAATATAAACAGTAGTTTTATTAATAGAAAATGAAAAAAACAAAAAAACAACCAATCTCTGAGTCAGTTTAGCCGAGGGGATCCGAGCTGCAGATTTGAGTCCCACATGGGCAAGTTTTTTCTCAATAAAAGCTTGCTTTGTGGAACGGATGTTTAGAATAGGATGGAAGTCTATAGGATGCCCCAATCTCCACCAAAACCCACCTTTATGGTCGAAAGAGGATTAAAAAAATAAAATAAAAAATACACAACAAATCATTTGGACTTGTTGATGCCCTAACTTTATAGGGCTTTATTTGTTAACGAATTATTGTATAATATTTTATATTATATGCATGTACGCTGGATGTTTTCAATGAAACGTAATCAAAGTTATGTATCTTATTATTATATCATAATATTTTAGTCAATTTGAGAGTGGTCTCACTAGTCACCTTCTCTCCTCATGTGACTTTCATTAATGTCATTTTTTTTTTTACTATTCATTGTAATCAAATTACAAAATGTTTTTATTTATTTTTAACAGAATGTAATATGTAAATAAAGGTTATTAAAAAATAATTTTAGTTTACATATATTATTTGCTTTACAAACAATTTAATGTTATTTGTGTTTAATTTTTGTGAGTTTCATATATTTGTTATAAAACCAATATAGACCTACGGCTCCCAGATATATGGAACTGCCAAACGGACAAACATAGCTACAATACAAATACATCAATCTAAAACACTACTTTTCATCACTAAAGCACCTCCATATATCAGAAACCATACCCTACACACAGATCTACAAGTTCCTACAGTAAATAACCATATACAAAAAACGGTACGCCAACTTTGACGATAAATTACACGCGCACCAAAACCCACTCGTTCACTTAATATCGATTACACACTTCCAGGATAACACACCAAGGAGGTTGAAAAGGACCTGGATGAGGAATCTCCTCGAACAATACATTCTTGCATACTTCCTTAATGCCAGGAGAAGACACCGCTGGGTTCCTACTCTCATTATATACTTCTTATTATTTTACTGGTGCCAATAAATTAATTTAAGACAAAAAAAATTTGTTTAACCATCTTTGCATGCAGATTGCATATAATTAAAAACATGTGGGAGAAAGAGTGTAGTGAACACACACGCAAAAAAATAAATTACAAAGAGTATAATTTTTGGGATGACTTTTCGCCCTTCCTCAAGTGAGTCGTGAAGAAAGACTGCTTCGAGAAAATGGAATTTTACTCATTGTAATTTTTTTTTTTTTTGTGCGTCCACAACACTCTTACTCCCACCTGATCTTGTTTATTATATATATATATATATATATATATATATATATATATACTATATGTAAAATTTCATTTTCTCAGAGCAGTCTTTCTTCACTCACTCCTCAATGACGAANGCCACTACAAAGATAAAATATTTTAAAATACCTAATAGACATACCTTATTCAATAGACAAAATCTAAATTAAAGAAAGTTAAATTTAAATATATATTATTAAAAACATAAGCTGATGCACATGCTTTTGTTAGGCTAATAAAATATATAATCTATTATTTTTACTGAATACAGGGAGTCAACAAAAATTTGATCAGTAAAGCATAAAAGAATGAATACATAAACAAAACATTTACTTCCTGTGCTCGAGTATTTTTGACTATTTAAAAGTTTTTCTCAGAAGCTCAAGTTAACAAACTTGTTAATTGAAATTAAGGCCATAACATAACCGAGGACATCAGATCTGTTCTTAAAGGCTTCTGAGGGTGTTATTCAATAGCTTAAAATAATCGAGCAATAAATAATAAATCTATTTAGAGACAAATTTAATTTTGTTTGAGTAAAACTAAACCAACAAATAATAAGTGTACTCAAACATGACTTCACAAAACCAGATATAAACAAATAAATACTAATACTAATCTTGAAATCCTACAATGCAGGAAATTGACATATAAACATAACTGCTGTTTAAAAATAAGCCAATACTATATTATTAAAGGTTCTAACACTAAAAATCTCTCTCTCTCTCTATATATATATATATATATATAAGGGTTTTACTTAAAGAATAGTGTAGTCTCATCATTTCTGATTGCTAAAATAGTCCTCCAAAGAGTAAAAGAGTTATTTTCTCTGGTTTTAATTGAGCTTTTCTTCAGCTGTCAAATTTGACAATGCCGCGAAACAATAACTTCTTAGCGATGCTTGGAAGTGACGCTCGAAGACACATTACACCTCATTGAGGAGACATTATACCACTCTTCCTCACCCCTCCACCTGAAGGAGTCATTACCATAGCTGAATAGCCTTAGGCAGGGTCATTGAAAAGCAAACCATGAAGGGAGTCTCTCCCCGTACTGATAATGGCCGGGTCCTCCCCTGAATATTCAGAGGGCTGATAAGCAGTGTCACCATTGATGACACAAGAGCGGTAGAAAGTGACACTTTCAGTAACGTCCGCTTGTTATTCCGTCTGTCGCCCTAGGAAAGCGGTGAGGTTGGCACAGAGATACTCTCCAGGGAATGTCTAAGCAGAGCTATCTATCCCGGCGTCCCAATTCCCTGGAGTTTATCTCTGCCGGGGGGATACCACCCCCTGTCTGAGCACCCCTTAATGGGTCGGCCTGATTCCTCGTTGGTATCTGTCTGGGGAAAAGTCTTAAGGAAGGTGGCTGGCGTAAGCCCATCCTGGAGGAGCTGCGTAAGCAAAGTGGACTTTTCAACATAGGAAAAAAATCCTTCACGCAAGTGTTGCGTACAACCAAGCAGATTTCACAAGTTCTACATTAATGATAGCAAATTCCTATATTTTATAAGTAAAATGAAAGACGAATAAACCTGGTTCCATTATAACGCTCGAAAAGGAATATTAGGGGAAGTAGTCAACCATTAAATACATACATATCTTTTTTAATTTTTTTGTAATTTTTTTAAGAATGTAGTTAAACATAAATTTTATTTACAAAGAAAGAAAGAAAAAAGAATAATACTTTACACATATTTTGATACATACAATTTTTCTCAACTCAAATAAAAAAGAAAATATAAACATTATATTCAAAAAATTAAGGGAGTTAGAATAAAAATATCTTACTACCTCAGCCGGGACTCGAACCCGGGTCTCCTATTTTCTGGGCTGTTATTCAGACCACTAGAGGCTAGCTAGATAGTTTCTTCTACTTCCCACACTTTACCTTGAGTCTAAACCCCCGAGAAAGACGACAATATCGTATTTTGCTCTTAGGAGCTAATATTGTTGCCAATTTGTTAGACTCTCGTTTTTTTTCCTTATATATTTTTTTTAATAATGACTTTAGTTTTGTTATTTAATCCAACATTTATTTTACAATAATAAATGCAAGGGAAGAAAAAAAAATTCTTATTAACTCAGTCCCCGCTAAAGTTGTAAGGTTTTTTTTATTATAACTTCCTTGCATTTCTTGTATAAAATTTACTTGGGAGTAAATACCACAACTACAATTAATACATTATTTATAAACATTATAGATGTTGAACTTACTGTTAACTTTCCTATAACTGTATTAACATCTGATAAGTGTAGATAACTGTTGAAAAATACACAAGGGAAAATAAACATAATTTTAATATAAATTATATCTAAACTTTAAACAAAGAGAAATAAAAATCACTTTTACAGTAAAAGGGAACTTGTTTATAGTATAAAATAATCAGAATAAAATATATAAAAAACAAAACATTAGAAATTCAGAAAGATTTTCATTAGTTTATTTTAAATTGAAATTCTTTAAGAAACTTTCATTCCTTATTATGGTCACCAGTTAAAAATAGAACAATTAGTTAATTTGTTGAGGTTTGATGACCTCCCTGAGAAATTTTAAATTGGAAAATCTCACATCCAGGACAATTTCAGTCTCTGGAGAGCCTGTAAAATGTGAGGTCAAAAAAAAGGTGCATCAATAGGTCGGGGTGGTCCTGTCAGTCTGTAGTGCAATGTAGAGTGGGAATATTGTAATCAATGTTTGATTGTATGATTGCTGACACATGATGGCGTATGTATTATTAGTCTGAGAAATTTTGATTGAAATTTTTGTACAGCGCCTATATTGGAGTGCTTGGCTGAACTATATCTTTGTGAGCCGCATGGCCAGATAGAAAAAAAATTAAAATTTAATTTACAATATATTTACTATAATTATAAAAGAAAATAAGAAAACAAGAGGTGTTTTTTTTAATTTTTATTTTTAAATGAATTGCGTATTTCATGATCATCGTTATAATTAGCTCTCTTTGATAAGTTAAGTGTCGGAGAGGAAGATGAGTAAAGGTAGGTTATTCTACCCCTATCTCAAAAGTATTTGAACCCCTTGAGAAGGTCTGATTGTCGAAACATATCGGGGAGTTAATAGAAATATTCTGAAATCTAATGTATTTTTATTAAGAATATATATAAGTCCGAAAGGCTAGAAATATATGATATTTTTAGCTTCTCCTCAGTAAGGTCGGTGAAAAATTAAAATTTTTATGAGTCAGAAAAGTAACAATGTTTGATTACTTTATGAAATTTGTGTTAATATTAGGTAGTAATACTTACATGTCCCTTCTTATCAAAATTATAACATTTTTAATACTTTAATAAATAACGCCCTGAAAATTTCGTCTGGGAAATACAGGGATTTGCCCAGGAACAAGCATTGCCTGGACAGGAATGATGGAGAGTTTGATGACTAGTAAAACAGTACTCACCCTCTCTTCATGACAATAATCTTTTTTTCTTTCTTTTTTTTTTCCCCCTTCTGAGTCCTAATGAGATGTTTATTAACCCCCATCCCTGAAGGTATTACGTGGGGTGGAGGGGGTGTGTTACGTCCCGGTGTCGTCGGCCACGTAACGGCACGTAACAATTTAAATAGTAGTCGTCCCGCGCAGGTGAGACCAGGATCGTGGGTCACGAGGAGTGGTTCCTAGATTTCCTCCGGAGATACCTCTATGGCGATGGCGGGTGGCTTCCTAGACTCTTCCAGCTGGTATCAGTAAATGCTGGAGAAATTAGTCAGGGTTTCGGCCAGGATCAGAAAAAAAACAAAAAAAAAACAACAAAATATTCCAAAATTGTCGGGTAATTATTTTATTATTGACGAAATTTCGACTTAACTTACATATCATCATCAAGACTGAAATACAGTACAAACTATTACACATAAGGAATTATAGATTGGAATAAACAGAGAGAGATGTGGAATGCTATATGTCAGAAAAAGATTTACAGATTTAAATAAATTAAAAAAACAACAACAACATAATATTGTATAATCCCTCCAACCTAATATCAGTAAAAATGATCAAAATCTCGGTCTTTCAGTTTTATCTCACATTGTGATAAAAATAATTTAAAATAATTTTAAAAATAATATATTAATAAGAATCTTGATTGATTAAAAACTCACCTCCCTTTCGACCATGTTAGGTCATGGAGGGAAGTGCTACCTTACAGGTGTCCTATTCTAAACATCTATTGCACTGTTTGGGCTTTTATTTTTTGATTAAATATCGCTTAAAAGACGTTACTTGATCCTGCTCGAATCTTAAAGTCTTAGGAGTTCTAAATGGATCTTCTTAGCTAAATAAATGTATCCTCTTCCTTCCGTTAATTTTATCGAAATGTTCTTCGTAATTTACATAAATGATTTTACATATTCGAAATTATATTATTGTAACTATTATTTTATTATCTGTTGAAATTAAAACTCCCCTTCTCCAAACCAATTAAAAATAAATAAATAAAATTAATAACTTATCTAAATTTCAAATAAGATACCTTGATGTTTTTAGGGGAAATCTACTATAAGATTTGAACAGTTTATAATCGAACCGTGTTATTTGTGTCGCAAAATTCTCTCGGCTTNTTAAATAATTATGAATTAAATAATTTATTTTATTATAGCCCTTATTTTTTATTTTTTTTTTACATTCTATTAAAATTCACGGAGAGTGAGGCCATTTACACATACCCACACTATTCCAAATATCAATGATACTAACCAGACATTTTAAGAAATACACAAATTAAAGACATAAAATATTAATGTAATTTTGAGGGTTGAGCTGTTGTAAACTGTTGTGGGAATCCAGTTTTAGTTGAAATCGGATGAATGGGAAAGGGGTATAGAGGAAACCAAAAAAAAATTTTTTTCTTTTATATTATCCATAAAATTTTTACAAAAACGCATATTAAAGAATGTAACTAGGAAGGATGAGCTCTCTTTTACCCCGGATAGACAAGATCCATCATTAGACATCTTACCTTGTCCCTTCCGGTTCTTATGAAATAAAATTACCTGATTACCTATGCCTTAATCCATATTTAATGATACATGTGAAATTTTCTTAGTTTATCTCTCATTTTAAAATTTGATATATAAATATGAGAATGAAATGTATTACATAATTAGTTATTTATTGTATGCTAGTCTCAAGAAATAAATTATGTACTTTGAAATGTTGCTGAATGTATTTTATTTTTGATCGATTAACCGTTTTTTTCTAATTTTGTTATTCACCTAGAATTTCAGGACATGAGTTCCGATAGATCGATAAAACTTTCGTTCATTAAATTTCACTGAGTGTATTGATATGAAAGTTTAAAGGTGTAATTAATGATAATCCTTGTAATTATAACCCTACGCAAGTGGCGAGAACAATAAATAATAAATTATGTATCAGTGTAGCCGCGACCTTCTTTCTTTTTTTTTAAGCAGTGGGTAGAGTGTAGGAAGAAACTGAAAAGACCTTTATTGTCTGTAAATTTCCCTTGAGGTTATTTGTGCTTAACTTCGAGTTGCAAAGTAACAGCCATACCTATATATATATATATTACGGATTTACTACCTTTAAATAGATTTACTATGTTTTATAACAGCTGGATTGGAGTAAATGATTATTTATTTAAGAATCTGTAAGATCAATGAGGAAAACAATTTCTTAATTAATTAAGGAGAAATTAAAAAGGATTTGTATAATCTGATCAGATTTTCCATACTTCAGTAAAGATGAATATTGATAAGAGTGAATACGGAAATATAATTTAAAAGTCATTTGAAAGAACAATGACCGTAAAAAGAAAGACCGAGAAGGTTGGGGGAAAAGTTCAGCCTTCTAAGATACATTTGTGATCGTACATTTGTGAATTCCTTCCTCTACTTAGCGTTTTTCGATAAAAAAATGCTATTGGATATAAACGTTAGAGATTAAATTTTACAATCAATTATATTATCAAAACAAAAAATTCTTTGCAAATCTGATAACAACGAAGGTATTACTGTAAGACATTTTTGGTATCCTTCGAAACCCCGCCTTTATTTCTCATTCTATTTCAATAAAAAATAATTATTTGACGAGTTACTCTACTTTAAAAAAATTAGAAGTTTCACCAAGCATTCGTAATTATATTTTATGCAAATTTTTGTTACATATATTTTTTCGTAAAGGTATTAAAATTTTTAATTTTGGATCTTCCTCCCCCCCTCCCTTCCACTCCAACAGACCAACATTTGCTGATAACGAACCCAAGCAACAGTTTGCAAAGATGACTAAATTTGGTTTCATTATTTAAAGATTGCCGACGCTAGATCACAGTAAGTAGTGATAGTATATATAATCTAAAGTATATATAGAAAATGAAACATTCGCGGCTGCGGTATAGAGTAATCAAGAACAGGTGGGATAGAGAGTGCAGTGCACACGCAAAAAGAAAAAATCATAATCTTTGAGTCTCTCTTCTTCACTCCTCACCGACGAAGGGCGAGAGGTCCCCGAAATTTTTACTCCTTGTGATTTTTTCTTTTTCTGTATGCCCTGCACTCTCAATCCCATCTGGCCTTGAATACTACATATATATATAATGCACTAAATATCTACTATTTCCTTGTAGGATAGATGAATATCCTTAAAGTTTTCAAAATTCTTATCAGGTTATTAATGCTAATAGATTTACTTCCTACTTTCTAGTATATGGAAAATATACTAAAATGTTAATGATAGCGGCATGTAGATCAAGTAAAGGAAGAAATGGATGGAGCCACTCAACCATCCAAGTTAATTTTGTGCTTTTTTAAAAATTGTAAGACAAAAACTTATAGAACACAACAGTTACAAAATGTTTATAATAAGGAAGACATTTAAGAAAGTGACTAAGAGGATTGAGCAGAATCGCTCTCTCCCCTTTCACATTTGAGAGATTTCTATAAATTAACTTTTCTGCTCCTAGGAATTAGTCATTATCTCCAAGTCCATGTATAATAGAACAGAGGAAATCTGACAATATTTCATATTAGATTTATTTATATTTAAATCAAAAATATGGGGAGCATTAAGCCAAAACAGAAATTTGACCTTTGTTTTAAGGGATTGAAGTAGTAAAATCATCTTCTTGAAAATATCTTCCCGCTATTATACCTTCTATTGTCCGTCTTCATTGGTTTCAGTAAACCATCTTCTGTTGGCGAGCGCTTTCGGACATTGTCCATCTTCTGGCCGAATACATGTGTTCACAGTCACTGTCTGTATTCGACTCTTGAACACAATTGAATACAGACAGTGACAGTGAACACATGTATTCGGCCAGAAGATGGGCAATGTCCGAAAGCGCTCGCCAACAGAAGATGGTTTGCAGAAACCAATGAAGACGGATAATAGAAGGTATGATAGTTCTATATTCATTGGTGGTGGAAGTAACCTTTTAGATTATTTACCTAATTTACTTACCCTTGAAAGAGCATCTGATCTCTTTCGGAACTTCTAGTCCCATCTTCAGAGTCTTCCAAAAGAAATTCTAGCCATGGGTTCAACACTTACTACTTATTGCTGTAGTTTCCCGGCACTCTCAAGATGGAGTTATATGTTCTTAAAACGTTCTTTAAGACGTTATAAGGAACACTTTATTCTTGATCAATGTTGACTTTTCTATTTCAATCCTTACATTGAAAAACGTTGTCATTGTAGGTGACTTTTTAAAATTTATAAATCATTATTTATTACATTCTGTTAGTTTAACAACTTGTAATTTGATGACAGATATGTACAATAAATAAATAAAGTGTGTGACTATGCATAAAAAATATTAAAAAAATCTTTGTTAGATGATTTGAGTTGGGGTTCGGTCAAGTAGATCCAAAAAAGACAAATTTTACAAAAGGGTATTTTTTAAAAGAGTACCTGCCAAAGTTTCGGCTTACATTGTAAGCCATCTTCAGGGCTGTCTATCATGAAGAAGAGAGAGGACGTCCTGTCCCTAAGTTCACATTTCCCAGTCATGGAAGTAATGAAGATGGCTTACAATGTAAGCCGAAACGTTTGCAGATAATCTTTTAAAAAAATACACTTAGTTTTTTTTCTGGACCGAACCTCATCTAAAATCATCTAATAATCATATCTACGGTCAAAAAACTTTTTTTAAAATCTTTGTTTCTCTTTCAAATCTGGTATTTTGTAATTTTATAATAATAACATTAATGGAACATAATATTCGCAAAATTGAATATATTAAATTGTAGTTTTAATTGAAAAAAAAAACCAATAAAACTCATATATTTATCTTGATTACAATCCCGCTAGGAAATCTTTACAAAGCATTTTCTGTAATATTATTCACTATATAGCTTACAAAATATCAAATAAAATTTTTGTAATTACGTTATTTTAAAAGTGATGATGAGGGAATATTAGCAAAATATGAGAAAATAAAAAATAGATAGGGACTTTTTGTTGCAGAAGATAATTTCCCAACTAGATAAAGTGTTTATTTAAAAAAATTTGGATCAGACGATAGACGCACATAGTATATATGTTCGTATACCATATGTGTGTATATAAGTATGTAAGAACATGATGGCCCAGTTAAAAGACTTCTGAGACAAAGGTTCTTGGTACATGACTCACAGTGCCCACTAGGTTTTTTCTTTCTGTACTTCTGTTTGTAGAATTAGGCCTGTAGCGGAACTGGTTATATATACATTCATATGTGTGTGAGATTTACTTTTCTAGTTTCAGCGCATTCTACAGGTCCTGGGTTCGAATCTCAGTCCTTTTTATGTATTAGGGATTACAAAGTTCCCCACCATGGCGCTAGTGTACCTGAGAGAGGTTAGTGTGCTCTGTCCTTAGGGATGACTGGCATCGGGCTGGTGTTGCCTTTGAAACAATGAACCAAAACTTCAAAAATGAAACTATATTGTCCGTATAAGATTTCTTTCAATATCAAATTATAGTACCAAAGTAAATATTTTCATTAAATTGGAGGAAAACTGCCATAAGCAAAGGATGGCTAAGTCCTAAAAATTAAAATGTCAGAACAGTTACATTATGGCCTCCAAAACAAAGTGAGAATGACTCCTGCTAAATGTGTCAGAAGTCACTCGAGAACACAGTTACAGTGGAAGAACTAACTCGTGGAGAGGTTATCGCACGGTTGGCTATAGGTCACACGATGCTGACCCAGGTCCATCGACTGGTAGGCGGTCAGTGACCCTTGTACAGCGAGATTCTATCGATCCATCAAACGCTTGTGCAAGGCAAAGGCAGACAAGCAGTTAGTGCACATACTAAGGAATTTACCAATGCTTTTAAATAAGTGTAAATAGCAATGTAAGAAGAAAGAAGGAGGTTACCTACCAAACATGTCCTCTTGAAATGAATTTTTAAAACTTAATATACATCTTAAATTTTAAAATATTTCTGTTATTAAATCTTTATAAACAATAAATGTAACCATAAAATGAGTAAGCAAAATTTATTTAGATCTGTTATATAATGGCCCTCCGCCACTCATAAAATTTCAGTGGTCATCAGTCTTCTGTGTGAAAATTATGATCATTATCCAGAATTGCTTTCTTGTGGAAATTGGCCCAAGGAAAATTCCTGCTAACGTTGTGACTGTAAAGCTCTTTTACTTGACGAAGTTTGTCGAAAACTCGATATTTCGTGAGTTTGGTTTTAGAAAGCTAAATAATAAAATAACTAAACATCTTGAAAATAACTGCTCTAAAAGTTAGTGTCATCTAGAACTTGAGGTAAAATAGTTATGCACCAAACGAGATAGAGTTAAAAAGTAAGAGATATTATGGCTAGTGTAGAAGTTGAAAACATGGCAGGGAGCAAAAGAGAATGTGAGCTAATGAGCTCGAGAGTGGGAGACTTTGAAGCTAGAGCTAGCTGTAAATGTAGACATTTGAAAGAAATGTGTATGAGAGATTAAAAAGCTAGAGTGGGAGAGAGAGAGAAACATATAGAGCTAGAGAGAATAGAATCTAATAGCTAGAGCTTCAGAGACAGAGAGTTGGAGAGCAAGACATCTGAGAGTTAGAGCTCGAGAACAAGAAAGTTAGAGAAATAGAAAGCTACAGAGTTAGAGAGCTGAAGCTGGAAACCTCTAGAGGCCGAGAGAAAGAAGAGAGAAAATATGTCAGGGAACTAAGGACTCTGGAGAGCAGGATACCAAGGAGCTAGAGCTGAAGCTGTAGACATCAAAAGCAAGAGAGTTAATAAGAGCTGGAGAGCCAACGACTAAAGAAAAGATACCTCTAGAACTAGAGAGCAAGGAAGCTGGAGCTGGAAACATCTAGAGACCGATAGAAAAAGAGGAAGTATGTCAGGGAACTGAGGACTCTGGAGAGCAGGATACCAAGGAGCTAGAGCTGATGAGAGTTAATAAGATATGGATCTCTACAGCTCTGTCATGAATAAAAATCCCTAGAGTTTGTTTAAGGGCAATCATTTCTACAGAGTTAAGAAGAGATAGCAAAATAAAAAAAAAAAAAAAAAAAAATTGCTTCTTCAGGAATATGAGCTCACAACAGTTGATGAAAGTCAAAATGACCAGAAATATGCACAATATGAACAAGATTAGATTTGATGTAGGTTTAATAGTGGAAGGTTCATGAATATATAGTGTATTTTAGTTTATGCTCCTGAAGAAATGTCAATGTACGAGAAACAAAAAACAAAATTTTTTTAAAGGGATGATTTTCTCCTTTTTAAGTAAAAGAAAGTCACTTTTGGCTCATGTTTGATTAAAAACATTTTTACAGTTTAGAAGTAAAAAATTGTATATAATGTATAACAGTTAATAGTTTTTATGACGCTAAGAAATCCCCTTAGAGCATACTGTTCCTACATATGACGGACATCTATTCCAAGTCGTTATTTCAACCCCTGTTCCCATTTACCCTGTTAGACTCCGAGAGAATTCGCAAATTTCCCAAGATTTGTAGCAAGACCTTATACAAATTGAGAAGGAGGTCGGGAGACTCTTTGAAGTGTGAGGATCGACACGACATTGACGGGGAACCATGACCAGGGCGCCAGCACGCTCTGTCGGACACTAAATTAGTGGTGTCCCCACACACACACACACTCACGAAACATGCATTTGGGGGAGTGTAATTGCCGATTGTATCAATCTCGTTAAATATTACCTCAGCTGTTAGTTATGGTTGGGAAGTGTTTTAGCCCCCCCCCCCCCCATCCCTCTTGTTTTAACAGATTTCTCATAAAACATGTGATATATGTAGAAATATACAGACACCGAGCTAAAAAATATCTTGGTCTACATGTAGATAGCCAACTGAACAGGCAGTGCATTTTCGTGAACATGGAAAATAATTATCAAAGACTATTTGCTTACTGAAAAACCTGAACAGCCCCGTGAATGAAGAAGTCCTGAAACAAGCGTAATTTGTTTTATCTTGTCTCTACTTCTATCCTGGATTTTTTCCACTCTGTGGTTTGTCTACAAGATCAAATAGGTTACAAATTCGTCAAAATAGAACAGGTTTATTACAATGTAAGCCATCTGCAGTCCTGCAAGAATTAAATGTTGAGAAAAGAGATCAGAAATACTAAAGCCAGTATTTAAACAAAATAAATAAATATAAAAATGTCAGAAATAAAAAAACAAACAAACATATATATAATTTATTTATATATCTGTCAAGAAAGAATAGAGAGTTTCCAAAATCGAGAAATATGCATAACTAAATTAGTAAATAAAATGTCACTTTGCAGGGAGAAGGGGCCCATTGACCCTTATCCCAGTAAATTTAGGCGTCAAGGCCCAAGAGATCGCGAGGCCATCTTTGTTTTAGTAGTCGGGGAAGTTTGTAGGGATTGGATTTGCATAACTAAGATAAGGAAATGGAAAATGATGTAAAGTACAGACATAACGGGGAAGTTAGGGGAGAAGGCGGTGGGATAGAAAGGAATACAAGGAGTAAAAGAAAAAATAAGAGGATACGTAAGAAAAGGATTAAGGATAAGAAGCTTAAGGATGTAGGAACAGATAGAAGAATTTATGACAGGGCTTGTCAATTTTACATTTTAAGATTAGAATCAGTTGAAAGATATTGAGAAAGTAGGAGAGATTTCATATGTCATATGTCAGTTCTCTCATTAACTGGATTGTGTTGTATGTTTATGTGTACGGTTTGGGAACCATATGATTATAAACACCGACTCCCGAAATTCCAGCTCTCTTATTCTTATTCTTATCCTTCATACCCTTAACTACATTTCTCACATCTTTCTTTTTCACCTGTCCCCATCCCTTCGAACCATACAGCCTTATCCCTCCCACTCTTATCTTTATCTTATATTCACTAAACTTACCTCATATTCCATTTCCATCTCTCAGCTATTCAGATTTCCCCAATTTGGCAACAGGTCCACTCTCGTTTTCATTCTAATGAGATAATTAATATATGATAAATATTATTTCAAATGGAGAGTTTTTTTTTATCGTAGATATTATTATTAGATGTTTTTTTTGTTGGGATTTAAGATAGATTAAAAAAAATATATAAATTAAAAAAAAATTGCGTATTTTTTAACTTATCTGCCAACGTTTCGGCCTACACTGTATGCCATCTTCAGTGCTAACATGAAGGCGAGAGAGGATCTTGTGTCACCAAGATACCATTATCATGACTGAAAATAGTAAGTTAGTCATGATTATGAGATCTTGGTGACACAATGTCCCCTCTCGCCTTCATGACAGCACTGAAAATGACTTACAATGTAAGCCGAAACGTCGGTAGACAATTTAAAACATACACTTTTTTAGGAATTTGTCTTTTTTTTGGTTCCACCTTGACCGAACCACAATAAAAAAACATCTAATAATAATATCTACGGTCATAAAATCTCTTCATTTGTATTATATTATGTATCCGAATTCTTTTGTATGTTAAGTTTTTCTAAAAATAAATATTCTATTATATTTTGTTTATGAGAAATAGAAAGCTACAGAGTTAGAGAGCTGAAGCTGGAAACCTCTAGAGGCCGAGAGAAAGAAGAGAGAAAATATGTCAGGGAACTAAGGACTCTGGAGAGCAGGATACCAAGGAGCTAGAGCTGAAGCTGTAGACATCAAAAGCAAGAGAGTTAATAAGAGCTGGAGAGCCAACGACTAAAGAAAAGATACCTCTAGAACTAGAGAGCAAGGAAGCTGGAGCTGGAAACATCTAGAGACCGATAGAAAAAGAGGAAGTATGTCAGGGAACTGAGGACTCTGGAGAGCAGGATACCAAGGAGCTAGAGCTGATGAGAGTTAATAAGATATGGATCTCTACAGCTCTGTCATGAATAAAAATCCCTAGAGTTTGTTTAAGGGCAATCATTTCTACAGAGTTAAGAAGAGATAGCAAAATAAAAAAAAAAAAAAAAAAAAAATANCAATATTTATATTTTACTTTATTTTATTGTTTTGTTTTAAACTTTTATTAAATTTTCTCAAAATAAGACATTCAAAGTATAAATAATTATATTTATAATTTATAATTGTATTTAAGGGATGAATTAAAGTTTTGTTTTTATACTCTTTAATTAAAGTTAAGTATGTATAGTTTTAACTTTTTTAATAAACAAACAATTCATTTTACCTCACCATGACCTATTGCTAAGAAATTCTTCTTCCTGAAAATATCTTCCCGCTTCCAAAAATATCTTCCTGGATTTAATGACCAAAGGTTGACACACCATTATATATTTTAAAAAAAGTTGATGAGATTTGATCTTGTCAGATGGGTGGAGTAAAGAGACTCTACCTTTACTGTTGCAAGGCAAAGCAAAGTATAGGCTGAACAGACAGAGGTCGACTCGGCTCAGCCTTGACCAGCTCTGAGCGCCGAAGATGAGGCAGTGTCCTCGAAAGCGGTCTGTAATCTGTACTCAATGGCTTCAACGACAATATGGGGGTTGTGACTTATCATTTCACACAACTGACAATCATTTTAATTTTCCCTTATACAGTTTGGAAGTAGGTAAAATCCTTTCAAACTGAAAGCTCTAAATTGTTAGGGGAATACAGTAATTCACAGGATTGATATTTTTACTTACTGAAAGAAGTAAAGTGATTTGCCAAATTAAATTTTAAGGTATCTGAAACATGTGAAAACACTACAAAATACATTTTTTAAATATGAATTTTTTCGTGGTATTTAATCCCATGTAAATTTTAACAATTTTTAGAGCAAGGGAACAGAATAAAAAATCTAACTGTCCCAGCCAGGATTCGAATCTAGGTCTCCAGCTTTCCGGGCAGGCGCGTTACTATTTACGCTACCGGGACAAGTCTGATAGCGTAAATGGTAACGCACCTATCCGGAAAGCTAGGAGATCCAGGTTCGAGTCCTGGCTGGGACAGTTAGATTTTTTAATCTGTTTCCTTACACTAAAAATTTTTAAAAACTACTAAATAAACATTTTTGTAAATTCAATCGTTTATTAAACTGTAAAATAAAGAGTTTCTTAAATCATACTACTATTATGCTATATATATATATANGAATATTTTTTAAAGATTATCTTTATTATTATCTTATTAAAGATTATTAGGCAGATAATCTTTTAAAGAAATACACTTTCTTAAATTTTTTTTTTGGATCTACCTTGACCGAACCCCAACTAAAATCATCTAATAATAATATCTACGGTCAAAAAACTCTCCATTTGGTTATTTATTAGTGATCGGTTATATCTCTTCTAGCATAGAACAGAAAAACAAATTCAGTACTTGAGCTTCGTAAAACAAAAAAGTTTGATTTTGTCAATGGCTAGTATGAGACAATTTGAGGAAGAAGGGTTTTAAAGGAATAATAAAATGGTAAATTGTTAAAATTTTCATTACGATTACTGTTGAGTGTAATATAAAAAAAAAAATTATGGAATACAACACAACAAATAATTTATGATAGTATGTAGACAAGTTTAGCGTACCATTAGTCTTAACTTTTACCCTTATTGTTCATTTCTGCTTGTACAGAGCCAATAATTCTTTATTTACTCCCCTTCGTGCCCCCCTCCAATGCAGCATGGGAAATCTTCTCAGTTAACGCAGCACCTACGTCTCCTCGAGGAGATACTCTTATGTATTTCATGTATCCCCTGAGACCTATCACTGTCCATGTAAGGTATTTCAGTAAGAAGGTCTGTTAGGTAACGTGGTCGTGACCTGTCGTACAACCTGTTGGTCCGGAATGGGCTGCTCCGACCCTGAACCTGCCCATGAAAACCCCTGGCTTTCTAGTCTGGCCCAGCCTGACCTCAAAGGGCCTTCTCCACCGGCCTCTTATTTACACAACAAATATATCAATCATGTATTTAATACATCACACGCCCCCTGCTTACATTTGTTCCGGAAGTCTATTCTGAGCAGGATTCGGAGGAGATGAACGGACTGCTTGATACGCTGTTCCTCACTTGTTACGAATTCCGTATACGCTTTTTATCAGATTTCCCCTAAGAAAGTTGAGCTATTTAAATTTTATCCCTGAACCCGAATTATAAATTTAAAAAAAAATTTCATTCTTTAGTCAACTTACTAGCGAAGTAAAAATAAGGTACATTTAAAGTTACAAAAAAAAAAATTAAATGTCACACTTACAACAGCGATGTACATATTAAATGAAAACAGGAGGAAGAATGAGTGTAGTTAACACACACATAGAAAAAAAAAATTACACTCAGCATTTTAAATTTTCGGGGAGACTTCTCGTCTTCATCAGAGAGGAGTGAAGAGACTCCCTCACTCCGTTCTGATGAAGGAAGAGCGTTCTCTAAGCTCATTCTTCATCCTGCTCTTATTATATATATATATATATATATATATATATATATATATATATATATATATATATATATATATATATATATATATATATATATATATATATATATATATATATATATATATATATATATATATATATATATATATATATATATATATATATATATATATATATATATATATATATATATATATATATATATATATATATATATATATATATATATATATATATATATATATATATATATATATATATATATATATATATATATATATATATATATATATATATATATATATATATATATATATATATATATATATATATATATATATATATATATATATATATATATATATATATATATATATATATATATATATATATATATATATATATATATATATATATATATATATATATATATATATATATATATATATATATATATATATATATATATATATATATATATATATATATATATATATATATATATATATATATATATATATATATATATATATATATATATATATATATATATATATATATATATATATATATATATATATATATATATATATATATATATATATATATATATATATATATATATATATATATATATATATATATATATATATATATATATATATATATATATATATATATATATATATATATATATATATATATATATATATATATATATATATATATATATATATATATATATATATATATATATATATATATATATATATATATATATATATATATATATATATATATATATATATATATATATATATATATATATATATATATATATATATATATATATATATATATATATATATATATATATATATATATATATATATATATATATATATATATATATATATATATATATATATATATATATATATATATATATATATATATATATATATATATATATATATATATATATATATATATATATATATATATATATATATATATATATATATATATATATATATATATATATATATATATATATATATATANAAAAAAAAAGTTCCAGAGTGCTGGCTTGGATCACTCCTTGTTGTAAGATGTAGAGTGCCATGTTTTCGGCATTCATGTAAAATTAATACAGCAAAATATTTTTAATTGCATTCCTCAATAAGTATTTTTAATAAAAATAAAACATAAATAGGACATAAAATTTGGAAAATTACATTTTACAGTTAAGGCTCAATAAACACCTTTTAATAGTACTATTAATTTAAATAAAAACTAATAAAACAGGGGGGAACTAAATCGAAACACTCGCGAAGAGGTCTCTCTCCTCACCGACGAAGGGCGAGAATTGTCCCCGAAAGTTTTATTTATTGTAATTTTTTTTTTTTTTTTCACTATACTCATTCGTGTTTTTTAGGGTCCTAAAAGATCCTTTAAAATAAAAAACATTATAGAAGAAGAAACTCAGTTTATTTTTCAATGTACGAAAAAATTTTAATTTAAAATTTTACATAATATGGACTCTTGATAGATCGAATAAGCCATTTTATTTTATCCATGAACTCCCCTAAATTATCATAGGAAATCTGCTTAATATAATAAGCTCCTGTGAGACGGATGTTAAAATGTATCTTGAGGGAAATTGTGGGTATCGATAACCTACCCTTGGTTGGTGACGTCACAACAGTCATCATTGGCGTCATAAAACAGTTTTTGAATAGATATTTGAGTTTTGCAATTGTTTTTCCCGTTATGACTTGACTATGACGAATGATTACAAGTCATTCATAAGAAAACCGTCAAAATAAGAGTTACTAACATTTCAAATAAACAGATCAACAGAGATTATCCATTATTTTGTCAATTGGGTGACAATTTTAAGATGAAGCTAATTTTATATTTCAATATAAGACTAAGATTTTCAATTTTTATTTTTAACATGCGTTTCTTGGTAAATTTATAACTGAATATATATATATAAGTACAAACATTTCTTGGGTGCGATTGTATTTACTCAGGTTAATCCAGTTTTTATCAAAATCTTATTAATTCTGGCTAACAATTTTTTGGTGAAGATATACTTCTTGCCATGTTTTATTGCATTTAGAATAAAAAAAATTCACTTTCAAATATATATGATTTTGATATAACACGTTAAATATGCATATTAATCAAAGATATAAAGAACAGATTCCAGATTGCTGGCCTGGATAACTCCATTGTAAAAGTGCAAAAATGTTTACGGTTTCGGCCATTATGTAAAATAAATACACCGAAATCATTGTACATTTTGTTTACATATGCTTTATTTATTTTACCCAACGTTACGTCCCACATTTACAATTATACCATCATCAGGACTGAAAACAAAGAACAAAATATATAATATAAGACTAAATATAAAAATAATTGTATTATTATACTTTATTACATGACTGTAAAAATTGTGCATTATAACTTTTCTAATTTTAGTTAATCTCATATTTAAATTAAGACCTATATATATTTATGGTTTGGTGTTTGATTTCAGTCCTATTGACTAAATTGTAATTGTTAGCCGTAACGTTGGCATATACAAAAATAATAATATGCAATTATTTTTCATTATTTAAATAAATGCAGTTTTACATTCTGGGCAGCTTTCAACTATTCCATTTTGTAGGACCTTAGGCAAAACTCATAGGAGCTTTGATCGCATTTCTTACTGAATTATTTAAAAATAATTGATTCAGCGGAAAAGTTATTATAAATATATTTTTTTTTACAGCTTGTATTTGAAAGAATCAAGAAATCTATTGGACTGCTCTGCATGTATTATATGAAAACCATAGAAACTTTAGATTTATTTGGAGTAATGTGACTGAAAATAGTCTCTTAATTGTGGTCCTTTTAGTCTGTTCCTGCCAACAACACACACTATTTAATTTAGGAATATGTGATTTTTTGGATTAAAGGTAGCTCAAAAACCATAAAAATATTTTGATTTAGTGACCGATAGATACTGGAGATTTAAGTATTTTGAATTTTTCGAAATGAGTGTGCAAATGATTTAGGTACGTAAAAGTCTTTGAGGGTTATTTTCAATTCCTTCCCAACCCCCTAAGGAAGGACATTCCTCAAAACAGGCCTACAGAATTAAAATTTGGCATATCCCACATGGGGTGGGACTACCCACAATTACGTCACTCACTCTAACAACATTTTGTCGTGAGTCAGTTCCGTTTTGCGGTCTCCAATCGACGGATATTACTCGTCTTTATTAAAAGACGCCGTTCTCTACCACCAGGTCGTGTTCAGAAAACGTTCCGCTTACGCAAACAAAACGGCGCAGCAATCCGTGGAATTTCTGCGGTTTTGTGTCTGTGGCTTCGCATCCAAGGCTAGAGTCACATTTCACTTGCTCTCATAAACTTTGCTGCAGGTAAAATATTTTTAAAGAGGGGGGAAGCATTTGACGAGAGGACCAGGCCTGTACTGGAAGGGACCAATTGAAGGTGGTCAGATGATTCCTTGCTTCTAAAAAGAGAATTAGGTTTACGCGGAAATCGCAATCAGATTCTTCTATCAACTCGCCAGGGAGAGGGGAGTTAAGAGAATACCCAAATTTATAAACGTAATATCTTCGTCATAATTAGCGTTACGAAAAGAGTATAATATGTACAAAATGAAGTTTTCTATAAACGTTTAAGTTCTGTAACATTTTTACGAAAAACTGATAGGTATACCCTTCCCCACTCTATCTCCCATTTAGAAGGCATACTATTTACAATCATTTTTATCTCTGGCTTTTATGATAAATTCGTCAATTACTCTTATTTAAGTCCTATATTATTAATCTTTTGGCAATGCGCGACGGATTTAACAGTGTGAATCACAACCAAGTATATATACGACTTAATTCAGCAGGTTTGAGTTACAGCCCTGTATAAAACCTTCATATTTTGTAAATAAATACCTATTTATTCACGCATTTTTATGTTATCATTATTATTATCATTATTTTTACAGTTTTAAGTAATTTATTCGTGATATTGTATAGTATAATATTATAAAATNGGAATAATACTAGTAACAATCTCAAACATTTTTTTATAAATGTACTTATAAAAATAGTTTTACGTATAAATTTTAATGAAAATTTATGTTCTACTTATTATGTAGTAAAGAATTTTATACTTATTATATTTCATCTTTCAAAACACTAGTAATAATATACGTTAATTCTAAATTTTGTTTTCCCTGTAAATTTTACCTAATCCTTAGCTGAATGCGGTAAGAGTTTACAGCTATAGATTATAAAACTAATTTGGTTCCTCCTAAATTTTAAAAGAAAAAATCTATTTATATATGTTTATGTAGCCTCCCCCGGTCTCCAGGAATATACCAAAATTCTTCTTTTGAGCCAGACTAAGTACAATAGTTTTTTTTTGTCCAGCTTTCGCACATCCTGTGATGGCTTCTTCAGAACTGAAAGTAAAATAATTGGTTAATAATTTCTGCCCTAAAAACCCAGTGATGTGGAAAAGCTCGGCAAAATAACTTTTCTACTTAGTCAAGCTCAGGACAAGAATTTTGGAATATATATACGTATATATATATATATATATATATATATATATATATATATATATATATATATATATATATATATATATATATATATATATATATATATATATATATATATATATATATATATATATATATATATATATATATATATATATATATATATATATATATATATATATATATATATATATATATATATATATATATATATATATATATATATATATATATATATATATATANAGACTTTACAAAATTAGTGTGAATGTAAATCTTCATATTTATAAAATATTCATAAAATTATATCTGTGAACTAAAATAAATTAATTAATAAAACCTGAATTATAGTCACAGAGGCCGTTTTGTACCTCTGCTAATGCTACCTTGCATAGTGATGGCTATCAGCACATTCGATTTGCTGTCAAATGAGGCAGTAGAAATAACCTCGAGCTCCATTACCCACAGAGGTAATAATCTGTTTTTCAACTTCCTCTTTGGGAGGAGGATGAAAGGCGAATTTCACCTTTCGGTAATTATATAAAAAAAAATAAAAAAAATTGTTCACTCAACTTTCAGAAAGAAAAATCTAAACCTCACTTTTCATCTTGCTTAGAAAATGATAGAATGATTTACCTTTTACGGTTTCTTCTTCCGGGTTGGACCGAGTCAAATTGTTGTTATTTGCGGAGCTTTCACACATCATGTGATGGCTTCTTCAGGGTTGAAAAGAGAATGAGAGTTGTAAAAGCTTTACTTTATTCTTTTTTCAGCCCTGAAGAAGAAACGGTAAATACTTCTAACGAACGTCGAAGCCTACGTGAACATGATTTACTTTACTAAGAAAACTGTCCACAATGAAAAAATCCTGGCACAAAGCGACCCTCTTCATAATAGTTATTTGTTGTTTTNGGGGGGGGGGGGTGAGGTTGTGCCAAATTTAAGAACAAAGTAATGATAAGTTGTTAAGTAAATTTATAATCTATTGAAAGTTATGAGAGGTGGTATGCCATAATTAAATGGGTTGCTGGATGAGCAACTGAAGATTCGATTAGCTGAATGCAGGTAAAACATAGAATTTTTTTTTCTGTCTGCAGCTAAAATAGTGCAAGTATTGTGCATGCTTAAATATACCACCTTGTATCATCCCCTTCATATCACATACTTGGACTTCATAATTTATGTGTGTCTTGGCTGGCCATCTCTTCTCCTTCTTCCAGCCCATATTTACTTTTCTAAGGTACCCTTTATGTATATGTATTAATTTATTACATTCTGAAAAATAATCAACATTTTGTAATTTGCTTTAATAGTATGGGGGAGAAAGTCCACTTTCTTACCCCTTAGGGGTACTAAGGGGTTTAAAGAGAAGAAGAACTACCATGACATATAGGCTTTTGGGGGATTCAAAGCACTTTGCCCAATCGGCGAACTGATAAGGGACCTTTAGGGTGAGAAGGTTCCTCGGATATCCGCTACACGGCAGCACATGTAGGGGATCGATACCTTTATATCACTTCAAAATTCGCTCAGCACATTGAAAAATACACATTAAATTTTATGTGCAACCTCTTTCGAAGGGTTCTTCCCAGATTTGACGCAGCTTTCATTACAAAATGTTCACTTTTGCAATATAGTTTATGCTCCTGATGAAGCATCCAAGAACGCGAAACTGGTTAGGCACTAAAATTGTGCCATTCATTTTAATAAATAAGGATAATAGGTATTTTTTATGTACATCGGAAAGTCTTGTATTTTTTCACATTGTCTGAAGGGTCTTTTAAAGATAAAAAAAAATTTTTTTTGTAGTATTTAATTCCAGGTAAATTTTAAAAATTTTTAGAGCAAGGGAACATAATACAAAATCTAACTGTCAAGACACTAGTGCTGGGAATTTAATAACTTATCAGACTTGTCTCTATAGCGTAAATGGTAAACACACCGGCTAGGATAGTAGGAGATCTAGGTTCGAGTCCTGGCTGGGACAGTTAGATTTTTTATTCTGTTCCCTTGCATTAAAATTGGTCTTTCAAAGAGTATCTACATAAAAAATGGTAAATTGTTCATAAAGAGGATTAATAAGACAGTTTAATTCCTTATCATATGAGACGATGCTTCGTTATTCTCTCATTATGCCTGTTTTCCTACAACCACATGATTATGGGCCCATCAGAGCGAAGGGGAAATGTACATATATATGTTAGTGTAGTTATAGGGTAATATCGTGATATACCGATTCTATTGAAACACTGCACAGCCAGCCAATCAGAATCCCACGCGTCAGCTGCGGTGGTAGACGGCGACTTTCACAACGCGGCGCCCACACACTCGTGGAGATGCACTTCGCTCGCTATCGTGTCTTGGCGGTGGTAAGTCTTGCCATCTCTCCGAGGAAAGTTCATACTCTCAAGGCTGCTGGCTCCAGTTCGCCTTCAGAACTACCCCTTTCTGTTGCCACCCCTTCGAGGAGGGTCTGTCCGATCGGTGGACCAATGGAAATTCCTCTTCTCCATGCATCCTTCGACTGCGAAATCTAACAGTCATGACTATAGTGCGGGGAATTTAATAACTTATCAGACTTGTCTCGGTAGCATAAATGGTAAATGCACCGGCCCGAATAGCAGGAGATCCAGGTTCGAGTCCTGGCTGGGACAGTTAGATTTTTTATTCTGTTCCTTTGCACTAAAAATTATTAAAATTTACGTGGGATTAAATACCCCAAGAAAAAATGATATTTATAAAATTAAAATTTAAAAGTAAATAACGAGAGTAAATTAAACAGCTTGACAATGTCAGCTCCTCCTGAGATCATAAGACGATATATTCGTCGGCCTAGGAGGTTAGACTCTCAACACTAGTACGGGAAATTTAATAACTTATCAGGCTTGTCCTGGTGGTGTAAATAGTAACGTACCGGCCCGGGAAGCAAAAGATCCACGTTCGAATTCTCGCTGGGACAGTTAAATTTTTTACTAAAAATTGTAAATATAAATACCACAAGAAAAATAATATTTATACTTCTCAATTAAATACTTATGACTTTTGATCTTATTCATCAATACTTCATCTACCATCCAACATAAGAGAAACTAAAAGCATATGTCGCCTAAAACTTTCTAGGAGTATAAATATATATATATATA
>KZ807459.1:258101-271439 GCA_000696205.2 Oncopeltus fasciatus
GTAGTATTAGTAGTAGTAGATTGAAGGGCAATCAACTTCTAGGTTATTACGCCCTATAAATACCCCTTAATATGTCCACTATAAATCAGTTACTAAAATACAGGAATCAGGATTACTCTTATGTATGTCAAACATATATGAAAGATGGAAAATATGCTTAGTTCACGCATCTCCTGCGGGTCCTACTTTTCAATTGTGGGAACTCTGATCTGGGACCCTACAAGTTTTGAAATTTCAATCAGGTCTGTTACATTGTTTATACAAAAATTTTTTTTTTTTTTTAAAAGACACGCATAAAAGCATTCTACACAAAACGTTTAAAAAAAAATACATTTTATTGGAATGGCTACACTTCAAAAAATTTAAAAAACTTTAACTGCCAGAAATTTAATTAATTAAACGATTAAATGCTAGGGAACAGAATAAAAAATCTAACTGTCCCAGCCGGACTCGAACCTGGATCTCCTGCTTTCCGGGCCGGTACGCTACCATTTACACCACCGGGAAAGCCAGATAACTTATTAAATTCCTAGCACCAGTGTCGAGAGTCAAACCTACGAAAAAGACGAATACATCGTCTTATGCTCAAAGGAGCTGACATTGTCAAGCTGTTTAAATGACTCTCGTTGTTTACTTTAATTTTATTATTTAACCGGCTCTCCTGGTGGCGTAAGTGGAAAACGCGCTTGCCCGTATAGCAGGAGATCCAGGTTCGAGTCCTGGCTGGGTCAGTTAGATTTTTTATTCTATTCCCTAGCATTTAATCGTATAAAATTTACGTGGGATAATATACCACAATAAAAAAATACTTAATTAATTAATTTTTATTTTTATTTTATTTTTACTTTAATAGTTAAAGGTTCGGGAATCTAGTCAACGTATCTTGCATTTGACTAGTATCATTGTAATCTATCGATTTTTAAACATTTTATTAAAATACAATGTTTATACATCGAGAAATTTATAAAAATGCATGGAGGAAATAAAAAAAAAAGGTTCAGAAAATAAATTAGGTAAGGGCGCCAGGATAGCTCAGGGGATCCGTACGGGTCTCGCAATCCTGACGACGCGGGTTCAAATCCCGCCCAAGTCAATCTTTTATTTATAAATAGAAGCTTGTCCTGAGCCATGGGTGTTTAAAATAGGATGGAAACCTGTAGATAGCCCCTCCCTCTAAAGACCCTAAGTGGTTGCAAGGGAGGCTAACACAGCAAAAAAAAAAAAAATAAGAAATAAAAAATAAATTAGGGACTCGAACATGCGTTTCCTGATTTTGTATAGTGTAGTGTGCCATATTATTGTGATTGTGGTAGGCCGTCTTTAGGGAAAATATTAAATTACGCTAGCCATGGTTTAATTAGCATGGACATATATAACGAATACATTTCATCAGTTAGGCACTTATAAAGAGACTTTTCCTCCCCTCCGAAAGATAAATTTTAAATGGAATATATTTCTTTCTTAAATTTCTTACAGCCTCCGGAGGCTTTAAATCCTGGAAATCAATTTTGAGTGGACAATCGTCCTTAGGATTTAATGAGAGTAAAGTTAATAAATCCTAACGTATCTATTTCTATAAGTAAATTACGGTATTATGTACTGCCAGGAAAACCGCATTGGTAGACATTCCTTCGACGAGGCTCTCGATGTGGGAGACTCGTGACTGTGGTGATGGCCTCACGATCAGCTGGAGGTATGTCAGACAGGGCGTCAGCTAACATTCCTTCTCTCTCACTGGGGGGAGATGCATACATATAAATTAGTCTTAAATATAAATACAGATTCTATAAATATTTGTATATACAATAAATAATTTAGGCTTCCACAGTCTCCAGAAATATTTATAAATTCTTCTTCCTGGCTTGGCCGTGTCGAATAGTAGTTATTTACTGGGCATATCCTGCGATGGCTTCTTCATGGAGAATAAAAATGCAGAATGAGACCATGAAAATCTTAATAACCTGTCACGGGAGATCTTGGCTCATTATCCATTCAGCTCTGATGAAGCTGCCATCACGAAAGCTTCACAAAAAAAATTACTTTTCGACACTGAAAAATAATTTATGAAAATGAGAAATAACTTTTTTTACTTCCTATTTTCAAAAATGGAAGATTGTCATAAGAACTTGATATTCTTTTGGTAGATTTTGAGGGAACTTGAAAAATGCATGAAACTGTCAGAAACTTTCTTGGTTATGAAGACAGGCTTCATTGTCAGTGAATTTAGTAATATTCCATATAATGGGCTATGGGTCAAAAATAATTTCACCAAAATAAATTAAAGGTTATTTATTACAATAAATAATTTTACTTATTATTAGTAAATATATGCATATAACAATTAAACAATTTCCTTTATTAATTACAAAATTAATAAAAACAAGAATGAATTACTTACATTTATAAATATTAATTTTATTTGTGGTTTTTAATTCCACGTGAATTTAAATCAATTAATGCAATTGAATAGAATAAAAAATCTAACTGTCCCACCCAGGGCTCGAACCTGGATCTCCTGCTATCCGGGCAAGCGCGTTAGGTTAGCAGGAGATCCAGGTTCGAGCCCTGCCTGGGAATGTTAGATTTTTTATTCTATTCCCTTGCATTAATTGATTTAAATTACTAACAGCTTATAACAAAAAATATGACTAAAGAGGAAGTACTAATTTACAGAGAGTCCCCCAAACAATTTGATATATAAACTGCCCGAGATATCTAATTACTGTCACTCAATACTGCACTATCACCGGCACTACAAAGGCTACGACCAACCCGATGCTCTGGGACACGCAATCTGACACTAACTATGGATTTCCCTAAAAAAATAGGATTACTTCTTATAAGTGAAGTGGTGTCATCTGGTAGCAAGTGGCCTCCTTCAAGTGGCCCCTTCCAGTATAGGTCTGGTCCCATTATTATGCGTTTCTCTTGAGTGAACAATATATATATAGTTGACATAAGTAATTAATTATATGAAGTAAGCTTAATTTTTCTTTAAATACTGATGATCCTGCGCTGTTAGACTCTGAAGAGACAGATATGGCGCGGCAGGATAGCCGAAGGAATCCGGTTGGACCTCTCAATCCTGGCTCTGCGGATTTGATTCCCTGGGCAAGCTTTTATCGATATCCCAGAACCATGGATGTTTAGTATAGAATGGCCTCTTCCTCGATGGTGCTGAGTGGTTAAAAAGAAGGCTAAACAAATATAAATACAATATTCCAACAAAGATTCGTTGTCAAGAGGTCAAAACTGCAGTTAAATACACACAAGCACTGACACGGGAGTTATTTTTTCCCCGCCTATGTAGAATCGGTGGAGATCTGTTGAAATGATTCAATCATTTTACCGTCATGAATAGCTCACTGGAAGCATTTTGATTCTTGGCTTGCTGTTGTACACATGTCTTAAGTGTTAATTTTTAAACATTTAAGGTAGGGCTTCACAATGATGGAATTGTAATTGATCTTTAACTATAACATTTCTTTAAAGACAACCATCCAAATTGTAATGAAACTATCATATTATGGTGCTAATCTTCAGTAACTTGGGGTTTTATTTCCATACATTTATTATGCAGTGGTTACTCACTTTGTGGGTTTGTATTTAATATTTTAGTGGTGATCCAACAATGTTTCAATTCAGGAATTACTGGTTAATTTTTTTTAAACAAATAATATAATACAGTATCTCATTTGGGTTAAATTGTTAAATTTATTAAAGTATAAATAAATAGTTTTACTTAACTTTAGACCGCTCTCCCTTTGTACCTTCCGCCTCTAACCTCCCCCCCCCCCTTCCACCACCCACAGAGTCTTTTTTCAAAAATTATATTTTCCACTCAGTCATGGAAATGTAAACTTTGGGATAGGACGTCCTCTCTCGTCTTCATGATTGGCAGGTGTGGTCAATTACTGTTTTTATTTTTTTTAATAATTTTTTTTTAATAGGTTGTTGTCTGTCTTGTTTTTTAAATTCTCTTACATATCTTTCTACATTCATACTTTTGATATCACATTACATTATGGCAATTCAATATTATAATATTGTAAATTTTTATTGTATTCTCATGACATTGTATTTCTACAGTCCTGAAGATGGCTTACAGTGTAAGTCGAAACGTTGGCAGATAATCATTAAAAAAATACAATTTTTTTTTAAATTTGTATATTTTTTTTTTGGATCTGCCTTGAACGAACCCCAACTAAAATCATCTAATAATAGTTTTACTTAACCTCTCCTTAAACCACTTAAGGTAGATGAGAGAGGGACTATATTACAGGTAACCACCGTATTCTAAGTACACGTGATGTTTTTTTGTTTTCTCGATGAATTACCTGTCCTTGATGGATCTCGAACACAGTGGAAGGATTAAGAGGCATGAAAGATTCCCTTCGGCCAACCATGACGCCTCAATAGAATAATCTATATGAATAAAGATAATACACGCACATTAAAAAAGTAGATAAATAAATAAATATCTTTATTATGTAGCACTTCCTCTCTCTTTGAATATCAATTTTTTTTGTGACACAACTAGCTTGTTTACTATTTTTTGAGAAAGGCCACGCGAAAAATAGATACAAAAACATAAAAGATGAACAATCATAACAAGTCTGTCAAAACAATAAAATATTGTTGATTCATTTTTAAAATGGGAGATTGGGCGCTCTACCTTTAACTAAAATTCATAAACATCTCCTTTACTATTAATTTACCGTAAAATTTTTATGCAACATAAATTTTAGAAAATAAATATTACATCTTATTTCTTTAATAAACTAAAATATCCATAATCTAACATTTTATATTAAAGAGCGATGAAACATTCTTATATTTTTCAGTACAAATTTAATTTAATTTCATTTATTTATATTGTGCAGTTAAAATTTTTATTTCGATACGAATACTTTCCGCAAACTAAGCCAAACTCAAGAGCTTTCTAACTGTGCAGAACCTAAGGAGAGTTTTGTTCACTAAGACAAAAGAAGGCGTAGATAGAATGGAGAGGAACATCTATAAGTGGGAAGCAGGAGACCCGGGTTCGAGTCCCAGCTGAGGTAGCAAGATTTTTTGTATTACAACTTCCTTGCATTTTTTGTTAAGTGGCGTCTATGCACAAATTGAATTTACTTCAGAGGGGAGGGGGGACGTAAATTACGAAAAAAGCTCCGGGCAAAAAAAAAAAAAAAGGGTAGAAAAGGATTTCTCATTGTCTACTGTGTTAAACTCGTAACGACATCCCCTGAGGAAATTTGGCTATTCCGAAATGTAATACTCAGAACAAGTGAGATCATACAGTCACAACAAGAGAGATTAACTTCACAAAGCATTTACACGACAACGGGCGGACGGGACCCACCAACAAAAATGAGACAATGGAATCAATACAAAGACAAATGAAGAGAGGGACCATGGACGTTTTAGCGAATACGGAAATTTACAAAACATATATATCTGACAACACAATCATTAACGAACTATTCGAAGTAGACTCAGATACAATACTAAAACATAACCTCAAGAAGGAAACCAACAAAGAACCTTCCCATACTCAAACAGCCGAAAAAAACCCCAAGACTACGTAATCCATAGAATTGTACAAAAAAAAAAAAAAAAAAAAAAAAAATCAAACCAGTATTGTCAGCAGTACATATAAGCCTTAGATGGAAATACATATTAAGGATTTATTTATTCTTCAGGGTGTTCTTCATGAGTACATTAAAAACAGAAGCACAGAAAGGAAGAAAAACTATCTGTGTACTGAGAGAATTGAACTTTTGGCTTAGTACCTTAACTACCAGATAATCTTAAAAATTATACAAAAACACATTACAAATTACGGTACTTACGTATTAACACTACCGAAGCTACAGATTTGGCGGTTTTTAACTGCAACCCTTAATCTACACGTAAAATTTGTGAACAGCAAGGCAAAAAGGAATCCAAAAGATAATTGCGCTAGCAGGGTTACAAACAGGTTAGCTTTGTGCATTACTTAAAAACCGCCAAAGCTGTAACTGCGTTGACGTTAATAGGTAAGAACCATTTAAAAATATAATAGACAACACATTTTGACAAAATTCTGACACGCAGCTCAAGACTAGGTAATACCTGTGGAGATCACCAGGGAGCTTACTAACCACCCTTACTAACTACCCTACTGAACATAAAAACAACCACTAAGTTACCCATTACATAAATAAGAAAAGTATTTTAACAGCTGACCTTAGTCTTCATATCCCGATGGAGGGTGAATAATTTATTTTATGTTCAGTTCAGCCTTATTAGCTGTAGAATTAAAAACTAATTTGTAAACAAAAACATTTTTATAAATATTAATTTAGTTGTGGTTTATTATCCCATGTAAATTTTAAACAATTCATGAGGGGGAATAGAATAAAAAAAATCTATCTGTCCCAGCCAGGACTCAAACCTGGATCTCCTGCTTTCCGGGCTGGTATGATTCCATTACAACACCGGGACGGGCTAGATAACTTATCAAATTCCCAACACACTAGCGAAAGCCTAACCCACAAGAAAGACGAATACATCGAAGCAGAAGGTCCAGGTTCGAGTCCTGGCTGGGACAGATAGATTTTTTTAATCTATTCCCTCTTATTAATCGTTTAAAAATATTTTTATTTTCGCCAACGTTTCGGCCTAAATTGTAGGCCTTCATCGGGGCAAATGGGGTTCAACAGTGACTAAATCATGACCGATGACATCTCTATATTGAAAGCCATCGCCTCCTAGAGTTGTAAGGGAGCCGGTTAAATCGAACATACTTAGGTATAACTATATCGATATAGTTTTATCGTCTTCTAAACTCCCCTACGTCGCTCACGTATCCGCCATTGCCCAACTCGGTGAAAGTTAACCTAAAGAGACCCAGACCCCTTGGACTAATTCAACTTACAGTTTCTCTGTTCCATTGTTTTAAGAATAGGAAACCTAGAATACCACCAAGAAGCTAAAATGTGTGTGTTTGTGTATCATTTTTCTCTTCCAGTACCAAATTTTTTAGCTTCTCTTACACAAAGGCTTCCTCGATCTAAAAGAATATTCATAAAAACTTCTTCCAGGCCTGACCATTCTCTCATTCTATTTTCACTCCTGAAGAAGCCATTATATGATGTGCGAAATCATAGGGAGAAGCAACTTAGTGCTTATAAATTCTCCTATATTGATTAAATGGAAAATAAATTTTTAAAAAATTATCACGGAAAACAGAGTAAAATTAGTATAATTTCTACGTTTCATTAAAAAGGGACAAAGAGTAAATGAGAAATTTAATCATAGTAATTGGAAAGGTCAATGAAAGATAAAATAAGATTACAAGGCTGGTTCTTGACAGCCCGGGAAGGGAGGTTGGGGCAAGTTGTATTTATATATCTCTTCCATATTTAGTGTTTTTTGGAAAAATCTTTTACCAAATTTTGTCTTAAACCTGTTATGTTCTAAAAAAAGTTTTCTTTATATTAATGAAAACGAATATATGATAACACTGCACAACAAAAAAATATTTTTTGAATGTTTCCTACACTAAATTAGTCTATTTCTACTAATTTTGGGGTGATAAAAACGAAAATAACATTGAAAAATTTTTATTAGCTCTGGTTTTTGAGATATACAGCACTTAATCTTAAAGAGTAGTTATACTATACGTGAAAAGTGAAAGTACAAAAAACAATATTGTTATGTTTCTTTTAGAATATTTTAAGTACAAAATTGATTAAAAAAAAACATTATTCTTAGTGTTTTGACAAATAAAAGAGGTTTGTACCACCAAATTTCAATTAAGTCAATCCGATGTATTGTAAGATCGCTGTCGTTTAGCTTGTCTTTTATAAAACACTTCTGGAGCATCCTGTACTGAGCTGTCTGTACTGAGATATTTTCACATCATGTTTTAGAAGATTCCACTGTTGTAGTCTTGACCCTAACAGCTCAGCCTTTTCCTTAGACAAGCCAAGATCTCTTATAAGGTCACTCAACTCTGCTTGACTAATTCTGTGCGGATCACTAGACCTATCGCTTACATCAAAATCAGGGTCATAGGATGTAGAAGGATGGGTTGCTTCTTGTAAACAGACTTCATCACTTTCCTCTAAAATTTCATAGTTTTGGGGTGGAGAAGGGACTGGCAAATTGTCTGAGTGTGGTACAGGCCGAAGAGCAGATGGGAGATTAGGGTATTTCACCGTTCCTCTTTTCTTCATAGATAAACCTTGCTTAATGGGAGGAGTTAAGCAGAAATAACAGTCGTCTGTATGATTGGTAGGCTCACGCCAAACCATAGGTACTGCAAAAGCCATTGCCCGCTTGTTATTTTTCAGCCACTCTCGCAATATGACGGAACAAGAATTACAACATATATGAGGAGCCCATGATTTATCTTGGTCCCCAACTTTTACACCAAAATAATGTTCATAGGCAGTCTTAATGATAGGTGACATTTTACGTTTCTGAGCCTTAAATGTTATTTCACCACATATATAGCAAAAGCTATCGACAGAATTCACACACTTTCGAGGCATTTCAGATCAGCACTTAAATTAATTTAAAAATCAACTTCACACGATAATTTCAATAGCAACCACGTGCGTACAATTGACAAACTCGCAAAGGTTATGTTTACTACTTATGAACAGCTGATGAGAGGGGTGTTGTGTAAACTAACATGTGTACCAACTGTTGGTGATGAAATATTTCATTTGTTGAAAACTCAATATATATATAATAGAATGATACTATGTCTTGAAAACAAGAGCTAATATATAATTTTTATGGTCATTTTCGGTTTTAACACGTGGAAATACATTAAAATCAGCTAATTTCAACCCCGAAACAAAAACTTTGTTGTTCAGTGTAATTATAATTTTGGTCTTCTTTTAAACAGCTCCTGTCACTCATACAATTTCAACAATAATGAATCCATTAAATTATTTTCAAATCCTAAAACTAAGTATTATTTCTATTTATTAAAAATAAGACGCAACGCCTGAACATTTTAAGTAGAATGCTTAAATGTTTTTTAAAATGCATTTTTCATAAAAATGTTATAGAATAAAATTTTGAAGATATTGAAAAATTACATTACATTATGTTATGTTCTACAATTTTTTCGAAAATCTAAAAGTTTCTAACTAATGAAGATATTGACAATTCTCGACCTCGACCGATCAGCCATTAAAAAACATAAAAAACAGTTTTCAAAAATAAGTTTTGAATTAGATTTAGATTTCCTTATTATGGAGTAGCCTACGATTAGATCTGATGATTGAATATCTTGGAATTGTATCATAAGTTGGACAAATAATAGTGGATCAAATTTGAACGTACCAAATTTTTCGTTTTCTAATTATAGCTAAACAAACATAAAAATTCCAAAAGCTGCGTCTGATACTAATAATGTAGAATTGCTTGACTTCCCAATAGGAAATTTGCTAATATGTTTTTTAAACACAAACACACACACATATGCACGTTCACATGCACACATAATTATTAGTGACTTTCATTTATGGTTATTCAGATGGTAGAATCGAAGAAAAAAAAAAAAAATCTGGCATGAGATTATTGTAACTTCAATAGCTATATTTTTGCGGATGTTTTTCTGGTCCTTTAAGCCCCCATCGACTTTTCTCTCTACTGGTAACACTCATCCGTTATTATGTTTTCTGTTCTGTTTGTTTTAATAATATTTTAAAATTGGGGTGGAGTAAATTATATCCTTCATCTTGAAAACTAAATGTGTTATTAGGTAATATGTCTTATTTCCTTTTACCACAGTTACAGATGTAAACTTTTTAATTTAAATTAAAAGAAATTAGTTTCTTTATTTAATTTAAACTCCATTTCAACCACTTAGAGTTGTTTGGGATAGGCAATATCTGCAGGAAGCTACCCTATTCTATACACCTATGGCTCTGGACAAGCTTTTAGTTCTCAATAAAACCCAGAGCCATGGATCTAGGGATTAATTGGCCCTAGAAATTATAATTAAGTTGTCAAAGCTTGCTCAGAGCAGATTCGAACCCGCAACACCAGGATTGAGAGATAATTCCGATGCGTATAGCCTTGATTCCTTGAGGGATATCTGCTAAGCTCTAATTAGGTCTTTTAAAATAATGATATTAATTCTGGTATGTAATCATACGTTAATTTTATATAAGAAATACAAGGGAGTCAGACAGGAGACCGGGGTTCGTTTCCCGGCTGAGGTAGTAAGATTTTTTTTCTGGCTTCCTTTGTATTTCTTGAAGAAAATTTAACGCGGGATTACATACCACAACTAATAACATTATTAAAAATAAATATCGGAAAAAAACGAGAGTCTAACAAATAGCCGACAATGTTAGCTCTTTCGAGTAAAGGACGATATATTCGTTTTACTTGGGGGTTTAGACTCGTAGTAAAGTGCGGGGAGTTGGAGAGATTATCGAAGCTGCCTCAGTGGTGTAATGGCCATCTTACTTGTCAGGAAAGCAGGAGACCCGGGTTCGAGTCCCAGCTGAGGTAGTAAGATTTTTTTTTCTGGCTCCCTCGCATTTCTTGTATCTAATTAGATCGTTCTGACGCTCCTAGCGCACACAAAAGAGGGCACTGTATTCCTCTCGGAGTGAAGAAGGCAGATCCTGGCGGGAAGATTAAAAAAGTGAAATTTTCCCTAACCTAGCACTGGATCCCCCTTTTTCGGCTGAAAACCCGAGGAAACCGCCGCCCTCAAAAGCCGCAGTAACCTGACCCCGGACTAATTCCACGTACGGTTTCTCAGAGATTGGATCTCTTTGGAGATCCTGCATCCTGCCACAGACCTGGAGGCCTGCTTTAATTAAGGAACCGATGGCGGGAATAAGAGACAACAAGGCGAATTAGGTTATCCGACTTGACCCAAGTTTTCCTTCCTAGTCCCGGTCCTGGAAAAGCAAGGAAGATTACCCCATCTCAGGAGCACCTATAACAGGAACAACTTTCATCTTAAGTAATTAATACTTCTTCGGGGGTCAACCGTGTCTTGGAGTTTTTAGGTGCCAAGCTTGTAGAAGTATTGGTAAATATGTCTGAGGACCGTGGAAGCCTACGTGAACATCTAATAAATATATACTAAAATCCCTCATTTAAATTACGAATACAGAAAATCAATGAATCCCCATTTATGACATTATTTTGAAATTGTAAATTAAATATTCAATGATATTTATTGTTTTTCGAACTACTAAAACTGAGGTTCAGTGACATGTTAAGTGAGATTGTATATGTCATGTAACAAAAATTTGTGAACAATGTTATAAATATTCATGAACAACGACGCTAGAAAGGAATTTGCTTAGTTAACGCAGCTTCTGCGTGACAGAGTTTTAATACAAGTATGACTACATTGCATACATGTAAATTTATATATTTGTACCAGTTTATTTCAATACAAATGGATATAAAGCCTACGTATAGGGTGGTACATGTTGTGTGTTGTTTTCAATAAAATGGGGTGTGATTTATTCCTGTAGTGGTTGTTTCACGGAGTTTCCGAAAATGTGTCTGTTGGTTGAATTTAAGCAGAAACTCCTTCAAGGTGTGAATATGTGATACGTATAACACCTTAAAGAATTATCTGTTTCTGGCGATTGGAGAACGATCTATCATTTCGTTCCTTTCCGTTTTCTTCTTCTGAATCTACTTTTGTTTTTCGAAAATCGAGGGAGGAAGAAGTCTCAAGCAACATTCAACAAAAGAAACAAAAAACTTTCCACAGTAAAAGGGCGGACCATTCCAAATAAAATTACGTCCGTCGAGCAGGAACTGTGTAATCAAAGCAGATTTTTCATAGAATCATAGTTAACAATTATTTGTAATTAGGATTTCCATCTCATGTAAGCCCCTATACTTATATAATATATATTCTATCAATATACAATTCTAGGTTCAGTTTCCGGACTAAATATCACGCCGGTTGCAGCGAAAAAACTCTTTTTACACATGCTGACCGTTTCAGATGATACCCCACTATTTTTTGACAGATTTCCCTCATTAACGAACATATTACATTTAAAATTATATGAAAAATTTTATTGAGGCAACAAAAAATTTCATCATCAAGACTAAGAATTAAAATTTACAGTTTAGGTTACCCCCCCTTCTATTTGTTCAATTCATCTGTATAATTGAGTTTGATTACTCTAAACTAAATATTACATCAGCTGCGGCTAAAAAACTTATACTCACAACATTCAGATTAACATTCAGATTAACCTCCACATATATATGTCCGATTTTGTATATTCTTTCAATTTATATTTACAAAGGATATGCTATATTTTATCAAGAAAAACAACTAATTGCGGCTTCTAGGTCGTACAATTACAAATTAATGGTTCAGGAAAACCTCACTTCAATTTTTTTTTACCTCTTTGAGTAACTCCTAAAATATGTCTTCATTCAGCTATAAGCTATTAGTCCAATTTTGCTCATTATAGAACTTAGCTTTCCTTCGTAGCAAATTTGTATTTAATTAAGAAAAGCTGTAGCCTGTAGAGCGTCGACAGACATGTATATAAAAATATTTGTAATTATAATATGTGTCCAGTAGGTGAGATCGTGAAATCGCTAAAGAGCGCTCAAAAAGCTGGGAACGAACGTCATGAAATGAGCAAGAGTTTCAATATCTCTATTTCAGCGCATTTTGTCAGATATACTCAAGTTTAAGTTGACTGAGTCTCTTAATTACTGACGTAAGAGACCAGAACAACGGTGGTTCGCTATGTTACATATCATATGATAACAAACTACTTTATCAGATACCCTCTGAAATTAATAAGCTTCCTGATCAGATATCCTTTTTCCGGCTCCTATCCTTCTTTTTCTTTAGCTTTAACAGATTTACCGTAACGTTCATTAGTCCTATAACGTCACTTTTGATGCATTTTTCTGTGCAGCCGAAAATATGGCCCATTCAAAATTATATATGTGTAAGCGTCAGCGAGAGCCTGCATGTAAAACAAAACTCATTGTCAGTTTCTTTTCGTCCAATTCAATAGCTGGAATTAGGTCGAGGGGGAGTTTCGCTGGAGGCTAAAATTTTAAATCTTAATATCTTGGTTATTATTAACAAATAATTAATGAGAGGGAACAGAAAATAAAAAACTATCTGTCCTCGCCAGGAATCGAACCTGGATCTCTTGCTATCCGGGCCTCGCGTGCTGACCATTACACCACAAGGACAGGCTAGTTATCTCACTCTATTCCCTCTTCATTAGCGAGAGCCTAACTTACGAGAAAGACGAGAAATTCGTCTTAAACTCGAAGTAGCTGACATTGTCATGCATTTTGTCGGCTCTC
>KZ807459.1:279088-301342 GCA_000696205.2 Oncopeltus fasciatus
AGAATAGAATTTCATAAATATTATTTTTGAAGTGGTATTTTATCCCATGTAAATTTTTATAATCTATAATAATATCTTTATAAAATTAAAATTAAAAGTAAATAACGAGAGTCGTATAAATAGGTTGACAATGTCAAACTCCTTCGAGCACAAGACGATGTATTCGTCTTTCTCGGAGGTTAGACTCTCAACACTAGTGTTGGGAATTTAATAACTTATCTGGCTAGTCTCGGTGGTGTAAATGGCTAACGTGTCAAATTGTTGTTATTTGCCGAGCTTTCGCACATCATGTGATGGCTTCGTCAGGGCTGAAAAGAGAATGAGAGTTTCTTATTTGCCGAGCTTTCGCACATCATGTGATGGCTTCGTCAGGGCTGAAAAGAGAATGAGAGTTGTAAAAGAGAGATTTAAAAATCCAGGTGGTATATAATTACCATGTTTTATACCCAGGGAAGGCAGACTTCACCCAAGGACCAGACCTCACCGGGATTATACACCACCTGGTGTATAAAACATGGTAATTATATATCACCTGGATTTTTAAATCTCTCTTTTACAACTCTCATTCTCTTTTCATGCAAATCATAGATTGCTGTAGAACTCAGCAGTCTGTTTTGGGGATCTTTAAAAAAAAAAAAAATTCATATGTATTGTCCATTTTAACTTTTTGCTTTCAATTAATTAGGTAAGAATATTTGAGATGATTAGCAATTCTTTATGGTCATAATATTTAAGGTCCTGCAGGATTATTTTTTGTATTTGTTAATAATTGTTTTATGGTTTTGTTTGTTAATTGGCTAAACATTTTTTAGGAGGAGATGGTGATTGGCATAAGTTCCTCACACTACCAAATATCCTGAAGGAAATGTCACCAAATCTGACGGGATATTCAAGAGGTAAAGCAGAGTTTTTGACACCAGTATCAGCACTTAATGTGGCCTTCCCTATCTCAGCAGCACAAGATGCTTACACACAGGCGAAGACACTAGTGGCAAGGATGAAACGCATGCTTGGACCTTCTTATAAAACTGACTGGAAGGTTTCTCTTTTATAATGTTTATATTGAGAGTTAATAAAATTTTATAACCATTATTTCTGAAACTATTTTTGAACACACAATAAATGGCTATTCTAAATCATAGCCTTTCATCTGCCAACAGTGTTCTTGAATATTTGATAAAGCTCTTGGTTACAACTTTATGGCTCTGTAACAAGATAGATTGCTACCCTAACTAAATATATTTGGAAAGGCGCAAAATCGAAGAAGAATAAATAAGAAGTAACCATTAAATGGATCTTGAAAAACAATTTATTTTTTACCTTGATTTTACTTTTTGTATTCTGGCATTTATTCATCTTATTACCTTATAATTTGCAAATAGAAAAAAATAAAATGTGTAATTAGTGATATAGATCCACTTTACCCTTCCTTCAAGATTATTTTGAAGATACACTTTTAAAAAAAGTCTTCATAGATTCTATTTAGTATATATATTGGAAATAAGGTTTTTAATTCCACATAACTAAAAACACTTTTATAAAAACAGTCTTTATTGGTAATTGGTTTTAAGGTAGACAAAACGGACAACAACAACACATGGAACAAAGGGAACAGTGTAGAACCGTTATATGTACATGTATATAATATCCTTTGTAGGTACAAAGGCATTATAAGAATCTATAATGGCAACTTCTATACTATGTGATAAAACATTTTTTTAAAATTAAATTACATATTTCTAGCACTCTTCCTTAATTAAATAAATCAACATTGTTAATCAAAAATTTTTCACCCAGAATTTTCCAAACAATATTTATTTTTAGAACAGGATTCTCTTCTCTCCTCATCACCACATGTGCCTTGATAAAGGCCTGAAATTTAGACCAAAGTGTTGGTAAAAATTTAAAAAAACATTTTTAGTTACAAATTAGTTTTTATTTATTCAGCTCCCAAGACTGAATTCCTGACTAACCTCTCCTCATAATACTTTTTAAATTTTATTAGTTCTTTTGCTAAATAATCTCTGACTATTTCTTTTGTGGGCTGGTACATTTGGATTACTTCTTTCTTCTCTATCTACATATAATATCAATGTGTTTTGTCTTAAACTAAACTTATGATGACTATTTTTGACCCTCTTGACTGAAATCAATGACTGCTAATTCATTTGGTTTTTTTTTCTTCTGCGCATCGACTGCTGAGGTCATTTGTGCAATTATTTTGGTTTGTCCAATTAATTAATTAAATATATAGATAGCTTATTTCATGCTTTTTTTTTTTTTTTTTTTTTTTTTTTTTTTTTTTTTTTTTTTTTTTTTTTTTTTTTTTTTTTTTTTTTTNTATAAAAGTATGAAATACATTAATATATATTATTATATATTATATATTCAGCTTCAACACTGGATAATGCTACACAACTTGTCCGAGATTCCCAAGAAACAGCTCCTCCAGCTAACAAGATCACATAATGAACCTGTATATGACTCTTGGTCAGTTAGTTCTTCAGCCCTATCTGCATTAGCGAATTAATTCAATTCACTGGAACCCTTCTTAAATATAAGGATCCTTCTTTGGTACTTTTCAGATACCTAATAACCTAAATTTATTAATCATTTCTTCTATATATTCTTCTTGATCAAGGTAGATTTCATATTTTCCTTTTCTTTTTATATCACCTAAGTCTTTCACTTTATACTAATTTTTTTTTCCTGGCATTTCAACTACTAATGGGTCATGTATGCTTTACTTCTATAATATAGACAAACAAAATATGGTAAATCAGAAGCAGGTTAAGGATTTTTGTAAATTCTCTTCATCATCTAAGAATATTAGCAAATCATCTACATAAATTCCAATTTAAATGATTTTATTGTCAGTTTTCTTATTGTAACACAATTATACTGTATGATATTATAAAATTTAAATTATTTCTAAGTTTTATTTATTTGCTCATTCCATGATCTAGATGCTTGTTTGAAACCAAAAATTGCCTTATTTAGTTGGCATACCATAATGCCTTTGTCTTTTTTTGAAGACATTTTATGCTGATTGAAGCATAAAAACTTCTTTAAAAACTCCATTCAAGTTCTTTCTGTTTGATGTCCTAGAAATCTTTTAAATACTTTAAATTTTTTTATAACACATATTTACTTTTTAATAAATATACAACACTTTTTCTAGTAATGTCATTGACAAAAGTTAATGATTATTTAAAAAAATGCTTGATTATTGAAATTGGTGTGAAAGACTCTCCAGATTTTTACTTGGAATTAAATTTAAAAATATTAGTTTTCAGGATAGAGTTATAATTTGTAGAAAGGTAAATTCTCTAGTAGTTGAATATAGACAAGAAAAATATACTATTTTTAATATAATATAGAATACTATTCACCAGTTATTGTTTAGTTTTTTCAATATAAAGGTCGTAACTCTTCTATTTGGAGCAAATGACCTCTGTTCGGGGCAGTGCTATGATGTGAAGGGCTCATCACCTGAGGCGCATGCTGCCAAACTTCAGGCGGCTTTGGACTACCTTCAGGATAACATGCCCAGGGCATTTGTTAACTTAGTACCTGTTTTGGGTTAGTAAAGCTTTATGTAATATCTACTATACATAAATGTACACTTAAAATTATTTAGATAGACTTTAATTTAGAAAAAACAAAAACAAAATATAATAGCTATGAATCATATGTGTAGATAAACATAAAAAAAAATATTAGCCTTGTAACAAATTTATATTAGATGTTTCTAATCCTAAAAAAGAAAATGTTTTTCAATGTTTAATACCAATTTACATCAAAAATATAATTTGACTTGTTAAAGAAACCTAATTAAAATACCTGTATTATTTTCCCATTAAAATATTTTTTTGTTAAATTAAACATTTTATAAATTTATTTAATGTTATTTAAAAAAATATCACTACGAGGTGATTGAGGAGAGTAAGTAACCAGTAATCCCACTCTTTTATACAATGGGATATTGATTGATTAAGAGATCTCAAGGTCATCTTTTTTTGAGCTGCTGGGAAGAATCAGAATAATTGAAATCTGAAGAGAAGGACAGGGCTGTAGGTTTGGGTGAAAAACTGAGTCAGCTATGGATGATTGAGAATTCTGAGAGAGCAAATAGAAATAAAATTAGATCACAAAGTAATTAGAGATTACAATCATTGTAGAGGGTTGGACCCTATAAATAGATTATTATTTGTGTTATCCTAAAACCAATTACCCATTATTTTAATCACTACCATTAAATAATATTATAATATATATCATAAATAATAGACCTGGGTCTGTACCTCTCTATATTGTAGTAGAATGCTGCATTTCAGATACAGCCCTCTCTATCTCTCTCTCTCTCTCTCTCTCTCTCTCTCTCTCTCTCTCTCTCTTAGAGATAAATATCACTATGAAATTAATTGTAAAATTGGTTATTTAATTAATGATTTATTGCTCTTTTCCAAATTTCATTAGTTATTATTTAAATATTATATTCAAATGAGACTTTAGTAAATTATTGAGACCTTACAATAACTGTATCCGTTACCATAACCACAGCATTCATTGATTTGAATTGCAACTGATGAAGATATGACAAAGATATTGAGAACAATGTAAGCCTTAACTTAGTTTTCAATAAATTAGTTATTGTATTGTACATATGAAAATGGGTGAAACTGTTTAGCCATTTTAAGCACTTAGCCCTCAATAACACATAATCTCTTTAAGTTATTTGACCATGCATTTTCATTATGGCTAACTAAAATTATGGCTAATTTCTATATTAGTTCTAAATGACTATGTATCATTTGTTTTGTGACTCAGGTGAAATGTTTTCCTCTAAAAGTACAATTAAACAAAAAAAAAACACTTACATTGTTTAAAAGCAAATTCAAGTAATTTGAGTAGAAAAACTAGTAATTGTTTTCCCATTAAAAAACAACAACAACAAAAAAAGTCAATATTTATTCAATTGTTTCATTTTGTAATAAATTTTTATATATTTTCCAGATGTTACAGTAAGTGTAAGAGTGAAGCGTTCAATGGTTTGCAGAATTCTACATAGACTGTTTTGTTCTTGCTACCATCGTATATCTAACCCTATGCAGACATTTGCTCATATGGCACGTTTATATCAGAAACATGAGGAGCAACTGGTACGTGCTACATTCTCTTTTATGACTAATAATCTGTTTTAGTCTGTAACTCAGTAAGCTTGTGGATATGAAAATAAAGATAATTTGGTGATAAGTTCCTATTGGAGATGTTTATTTAGGATATATTCATTATTCTTAGAGAAGGGACAAAAAAAATTTAGTTTTCCAATTTTTTCATTTTTTATTTTCACTGCTGAGCTTTTTGTATAATTATTGTTTTAGTGTATTAAAACAAAATCTTTTTATTCATCTCACACATCCTTGACTATGGTTTAAAATTCCTTGAAATGACCATTTTTCAAATTACTGTAATAAAGTAAATTTGAAATTATTTTTTTATTTTGAAACTTGTAAACTATTAAAGTGTATTACATGCCTTTTTCTGATCTTTGCTAAATGACTTTTATTAAACACTGTTTTTTAAATTCCTGCTCTATTATTCTAAAATAATATAAATAAACAAATTTAAATAAAATCACTGATTCAAATAAAGAAAAAAAAATTAATGATCTTAATGTCATAAAATAAGTAAATCTAATTTTACAGAAAAATTAAACACTTTTTTTTTGTACAAATTAAAATAAATTATTGAATAAACTACCATTTTTTAAGAATATATAAGCATTTATCTAATAAATACACATTGCCACAGACATACCCAAATCCACACATCACTTACATTCATACTCATCAACGAGAGCACTCATCAATTATACATAAATTCACACACACTCCCATTCCGTTTCATGTAACTCACAATTGACTATTTAACTATTTCCCCTACTTTTATTAATATTCAACCCAGATAAAGTACCAGAAATCCTCAATTCCTTTTGGCTCTTACTATCCCTACTTAAAATTTCTGATAGAACTAGAATCAAACAATCCAATCCTATTTCTTGACTAACTCTTAATCAGAAATTAAGACTGATCCATACTTTCTGTCTGGTACACTGGACCTACATACTCCAGGTGCCTCCTCCATTTTAACTCCTCACTTCTTATCATCAAAAAATAAATATTGCAAAAAACCTCATTTCCATAACCCCCAACCTCTCCGAAAATGTAATCCCACGAAAAAAACATAAATGCATGAATGACATTCCTAAAAATAATGGATTTTTACATCACATAATACACAGACTCAACAACAAATTAATTGTGCTCTTCCACAAATTTTTGGTATACTTCTTCCACTCCACCCTCCACTCTAGCCCTCATCAGTAACACTTCCATATTTTGTTCCTTACCCTAGATTACTACAAAATTTAGACAGAAAACAAAAAAGTCTCCACTCCTCATATTGATGGAAGCAAAAAAAAAAAAAAAAAAATCCACTGCACCACTCAAAACTGTACTGAAGCATATATAGGACAAACAAGGAACCCCATCATAAGAAGAATCAGCAGCTATCAGTATGACATTAAAAACTAAAAAAAAACATTACAACTCTTTCAAAACACTCTACTACTGACAAACATACTTTCGACTTTTGACAAATTCAGACTGTTGGTGACTGAACCCAACCTTGAGAAATTACTTTTATTTGAGTCCATTCATATACACTTAGAACAAAACCCTATCAATGATAAAACACAAAAACCATATTTTCTCCACATGCAGTAATATTCTTTACATCTTAAAACAAAAATCACCATAAGACCACTTCAGTAAATAGTATTTCAGTATTCCATACCGGACCCTTAATTTTTCCAGTAGTTTTGTCCATCAACCTTAGGCCACCTCCTAATCCCTTAAAGGCAAGCTGCCTCTCTCTATGAAATATACCGACTTATCTAGACCTCCCTCCTACACCTCCTTCTTGCTCTCTTCTGCAATTTCTCATAGACAAGACAGATCAGTCATGATTTAGTTACCGTAAAGCAAGAGACTCTCTTCCCCCATTATGTATGTTCTGTATTCAGAGTTCATACATTTTACATAGTCAACACTGTTTTATCATTTCATTAATTTATTTTTATTATTATTATTATTTTTTAATTATTTTTTTAATGAACTGGGGAAAAGCTATGCAATTATAAGGAATAAAAAACTTTTAAACTTCGCTTGGTGATAATGATAATTATCTATTAAAGCTGAGCACTTTTGAGATTCTATGTCTCATCCTCAGAGCCCAGGAATCTTTCTGAGGGAAGTTCTAGTAACAAAACTTTTTTATTTAAATTTCTTCATTTCTCAAGACTGAATCCCCTGACTAACCTCTTCTCTTGATGGTCAACTAGTTACCTCCAAATTTATTTATTTTTGCAGACATATTCACTTGTAGCTTAACCTCCTAAGTAAATGCTGTAAAGGCAGATGAATATATTATAATACNTTATTTATAATACATATTATTTAATTCTCTTTTAATTCCACATAAAACTTTTATCTTATTAGATGAGGTTCTATGAATTCTTGAAACTAATTGTTTATGTAGAAAAATATTTTATTTTATTTTCAGATATCTAGTGGCAGGTACAATAAAAAGCCAGATTTTACAGTGGTGATTCAACCATTTACAACTGCATTTAACATGCCTCGAGAGAGGAGATTACAGTCTCAAGAAGTGATTGGAAGCAACTTTATAACCTATGACTGCTTTCATTTCAGCCAGAGAGGTCATGCCTTAGGTAAAAATTTAAGTTGTATACTCATTAAAAAATATTTCATGCAAAATTTTAAATTCCTTAGCTAAGAAAAATTTCCTTGCAGTTTTTAAGAGACCTTAAGGTAGCATATGTCATTAACCGTATCATTTAGTACTTTTTAAGGGCATTAAAGGCATACATTTTGATACATCATCTGGTAAATATTCTTGTTTGTTATAAATTTTTCTTTTGTCATCATCTCTTGGGTATTTTTATCTCCTAAGTCTCAGCATACAATTTTATGATTGACTCCCAGATAACATATTGACAAAATAATTTTTTTTCCTCACCATTTATTCTGATCTCTAAGTACTTTAGGGTAATAGTTTTACAATTCCATTTTCATTCAGTTTCATTATTATCTTTCCAATTGTACTTATTGATTTTCTTAATGCCTCAAAAGATTTATTCATACGAACTCTGCAGACATGAAGAAAACATAATATATTCAAAAATTGCAAAGACAACTGTTTTATCTTTCAGCCCATGTCAATGAAATTCCCATTTGATCTGGAAATATCAGATTATTTTTAGCTAATGTAAAGTTACACATCTTATATAAATAACAGTTTAACCACTTAGTGGCACAAAATGAGGTAACCTGAGCTTGATGTGAATTCTTGTTCAATTTTCTATTATTAAGATAATTATTTCCGGTGATGTGAAGTTTTATGAGACACATATTAATTGTTTTTTATAGTAGTTCTTGGACACCCACAGTGTCCATCATGGTAACTCCCATATTCCATCATAATAACTCCCAGACAGTCAAGAAGAGTTTTATGGATTCGAAGAAGAAATTGGTGATAGAAAGAAAATTAGCCTGGAAAGGAGAAGAAAAATTCCTTCATACTTAAAAAACTGCATTTATGAAACACACAGTCATTTGTCTTCTAACTGAAGATGATGCACCAACTTATGAGGTAGCATTAAAAAGAGGTTGGACTGATGCTATAAAGAAAGAGTTTGCTGCATATGACGGTTTCTGAACTTGGACTAATTTTGAAGGCATCCCATCCACCTGTTGAGACAGAGTGAGTTTTTACTCCCAAAAATGATGGAACAAAGAAAGTGGTGGCAGTGTTTCCAAGCTGATCACTCCCATAAGTCCCAAAGTTACTCATAATCAAACTTGCTCCTAGTATTTTATTACAACAAGAGAATTGACATATGAATTTGTTGTAAAAAATTATATAGGAAGACTACATATTTTTCTTTACTCACTATACTTATTCCAATCCACATAAAAGGCAGATTCACCAAGTATGAAAATTACCTTGCTCTCAGCAAGTCACTTTACAAACTGTAAATTTGCATTATTGAAAGAAACTGAGTCATTCCTCAAAGAAAAAGTTGATCGAGGAAATGGCCAAGCCCCTTCCTGTTCATTGTTTTTAAAATAAGAAAGCCCTGAACTGCATAGATTGCCATTAGAAAATGGAATTTAAAAACCATATTTTCTATGTGTATGTCATTGTCATTGAAGATTCCAGGAAAAAATGCTGCTTCAAAAAATACATGTCCTAATAGAATAGCAAGAAGAGCTAAACTGGAAAAGAATTCTCATTAACTCCTCCAGGGAAAAGGTATTTATTCTGTCATAAGAAGATCTGAGGCTCAGTGGGAAGATATAAGTTGTGCTGAAGTTTACCAAGTTGGAAACTGTGATAAGTCTCTCTGGTAAGATCGACCCATATATCTCAGAATTTCTAAGGGTAATCAAGTTTATTTCCAGATATGGAATAGTTATTCATTAACGATTGCATATTTGGTATCCAAATTCAATTAAATGTTACAGTGATGAGTATTCGATCACCAAAAAGTATGTATGTAAATAAAAAGTCACATCTACAAATCTTTTTTTATCTTCTAACTCTTTTACGAGAGTTATAACTACATAACTCATATGTAGAAGAGAATGCTGTGTAATGCTTGATAACCAGATGCAAATGAGACCCATTACCACAACAGAAATCAAGTTTCTTGGGACAGCTGTTTAGAAGACAAGAAGGGGTCATGTTAGAAATCAACGAATAAGATAATAATTTAGGAGACTGTTAAAAAAAAAAAAAAAAATAAAATAAATAATCTGGCTGCTTAAGTGGATTGGCAACATGTGCCGCATGGGGCATGAAACAATCACAGAAAATTCTAGAAGAATGTCTCATTAGGAACAGAAAACCCTCCAGCAGATGAAGCAGCATTTAGGAACAGGAAGGAGGCATTATTGATGTAGAATATGACTCTAAGCATAGAATATGATATACACAAAAAAAGAAGAACTAACTTCTAAATGCCAGAGGATGTGGGATGTGGGTGTAAAATAATCTAGACTAAAATGCCGCCAGTTTCGGAATATTTAATTCCTTCTTCAAGGAATACATTGCAACAGAAAATGACATTAAATAAAAGATCAGGCATATAGTTACAAAGAACTTTTCTTTTATATAGTGCCATTTTTCTGTTGTAATGTAGGCTCTGAAGAAGGAATTAAATATTCCAAAACTGTCGGCATTTAAGTCTAGATTTTTTTACACTTGTGACCGACACACACATCTCTCATCCTCTATAATTTTGAATACGTTGAACCTATAAATGACTTTCAGTAATTTTGAGTTATGAAATATTCAGAGTTCATGAGGGTATGTATAAATAACATATTTATTTTACTTATTACCATATTATACCAGCTATTTTAATTACCATATAACTAATGGCCTAGTTTATTTATTTATTTTTCTATTTGATAATTTAATGTGTAGTAAAGTCATGAGTTTTATTTTCAATAATTTTTCCTTTGCTTCAAACTTTTCCAGTTTAGATGCTTCACTTTTGTTCTTAGTAAAGCAGAAATTTAAGTTATTTGTGTTGATACCAAGGTTATTTGCACACCTGGATTTCAGCAGAGTAAACCTTACTTTTTCAATCTAGATTTAAATAAAGGATGCATCTTTTGTCAGTTTTATTGTTCAGACTCATGGCTGATACTAACATCTGAAACTAACATTTACATCTAGAACAATTGATTCAAAGGTTTTATTCTCAGCAAAAAATGAATAAACTTATTTAAAAATAAATAAATAAACTGAGCCAAATTATTGTAAGATATTAAAATATTTTTGTAAAACACTATATGATGCTATGACAAAACAATGTTTTAAAAAGAAGAAGAAATAATCTAAGGATTGAATATGTTTCAGCCGCAAATATGCTTTGGAACAACATGTTGGAGCCAGTAGGCCTTAAATCACTAAAGAAAATGAAGGAACCACTTGAAAAATTTTATTGCCCTACAGAAGAGAATCCATATTTCTTTACTGCCAATAATTCTCTCGCATTTTTCTTCACTGGGAGGCAGGATGGCTATGTATAAGTCAACAATCAAATAATTTATTGTCAATGTTATCTCCAAAGGATGTGCCAAAAATTAGAAATTAGAATGATAATTAAACAATTTGCTTTGGAGTTTTAGAGCTAGATACTTAAGAATAGTAACACAAACAGTATATTATTTAGCTAGAATAGTTTGAATTTAAACATTTTGTCATTCCTACAAAAATTACATGTATGTATCGATGATTAAAATTGTTCAGACTAAAAGACCAATTTATTGATTATTATCCCCTTTTTGTCTTTATCTTATTGAAGTTTACAAAAATACATTATTTATTGACACTATACTCTAATCAAAATCAACTAATCTCCAGCCAAACTGTGCCAAAACAAAATTTATAAAATTTAAAAGAAACATACCTTTAATTTTAATGAACATTGAATGTAATTTCATAAGAATATTGTCAACCAAATTTAAGATCTTACTACATAGTTTTATTATAAGCTACTGAAATACCTTTTAGTTATTATTTTATTATAGAACCATTGTTTTTATTTATAAATAATGAAGCTAAAGTAATAAATGAATATAAATTTATCATAATTAGCACTTTTATTTGGCATATGAACATTTCCTTTCTACTCAAATAGAGAGTTTTTACCATAGAGGTTATTAGTAGAGAATTGCCATTTCAGCTTCTTTACCAAGTTGGTCTTCCTTGTCTCGATGTCTTCATCCATTTTTTTATGTCTTTCAAATCAGGGTCCTCATTGTGATTTTTTTTTTCCAGTTAGGTGCCTTCCAAATCATTCACAACAGACTGTTCTGGCCGTTCCTTCTTACTGTCGCTTCCTTGTTCTCCTTTCGGATGCAATACTTGCAGTCTTCTTCGTTGCGGCATTGCATTTAGTCTTAGGATGTCCCAGTTGTACACAGTTCCAGCAGCTAATCTTTCTCTGACATGTTTAAATTGCCTCCAAGACTTTTCAGTATGTCTTCAATGCCGGAGACTGCTTTGGACCCGCGCTGAATGTTTTACTGCTTTGAACTCTTCTGCTTGTACCAGTGCTAAGGGTCTTCGGTCGGGCTAGCTTGACTTCCCACTCACTGAGTCTGTCAAGATATTTATCCACCGCCAGGCTTTCGTACGCACCGGCCGTAAGCTTCGATTCCTGCAGCTGTCTGTTGGGCTTCTCTACCCCGTTTCTGAGTTGTATGTGCAGTGCAATTGGTCCTTGTGTCGGTGTCTCCAACCTCTTCATCAGTTCTCCAAAATTGTACCGTTTCGCCACAAGACTGCGCCAGTTACAACGAAAAACCCTTTATCCCCAGTGGCCATCCGTGGACCATGTTCGCCATCTTGGAGAGTGCCTTACAATCATCCCAGGACATCTTCCACGTTGTACGCAGGAGCCGTCTGATCAAGAGCACAGACAGGTGTCCTCCTTCCTGGAGACTTCACGGTGGGTAATCTTCACGCTCTCGTGCGAGTCATCAAATAGCCTCTTCCACTCTTAACTTAGGACTAATTAACTCTCTGATTAGTTTTGAATGATATCTACTTTTCCTGAAAACTATTTCCTTTAGTAACTAACCTATCTTCTACTTCTTAAGTTCTTAACTTAGTTTCTAAAGCATTAATGCTCTTTTATATATTTAAAAAAAATACTTATTAGTTTCTGAAACTCTAAACTTATTTTCTAGGACTGTGGGATTTTCAACAAACTTATTTTCTAGCACAGTTAACTTATTTTCTAAATTTGTAAATTTTTTCAATTAGTTGTTTTCTATAGCAATTTATTATCTCAGAAATTACAATTTTCTGCATACTTGTTTTCTAAAACAGTAAATCTATTTTCTAAAACATTAGAATTTTCAACAATTAACGCGAGGAAATAGAATAAAAATTCTATCTGTCCCAGCCAGGGATCGAACTTGGATCTCCTACTATCTGAGTCAGCGCGTTATCCATTTACACCACCGGGACAGCCAGATAACTTATTAAATTCCCCGCACTAGTGTCGAGAGTCAGACCTCCGATAAAGACGAATACATCGTCTTATGTTCGGTGAAGCTGAAATTGTCTAGCTATTTATCGACTCTCGTTATTTACTTTTTATTTTCATTTATAAATATTAACTTAGGTAGCATTCGTGGTAGTTGGTAGAAACCGTGCCCGGAAAGTAGGAGATCCAGGTTCGAGCCCAGGCTGGACCAGATAGATTTTTTATTCCATTCCCTCCCATTAATTGTTAATAATTTACGTGGGATAATATACCACAACAAAATTAATATTCATTAGAATTTTCATAAAAATTATTTTCTAAATCAGTAGAATTCTTTTCTAAAATATTAGAATTTTCATGAAAATTATTTTCTAAAATATTAGGTAGTTTATTTAGTTCGGTTTTGGCGAGCTGCTGATTTTGAGCTGCTACAGAGTCTCAAACAGATATGATTGAATATATTCAGTAATAAGATTATATATATATATATATATATATATATATATATATATATATATATATATATATATATATATATATATATATATATATATATATATATATATATATATATATATATATATATATATATATATATATATATATATATATATATATATATATATATATATATATATATATATATATATATATATATATATATATATATATATATATATATATATATATATATATATATATATATATATATATATATATATATATATATATATATATATATATATATATATATATATATATATATATATATATATATATATATATATATATATATATATATATATATATATATATATATATATATATATATATATATATATATATATATATATATATATATATATATATATATATATATATATATATATATATATATATATATATATATATATATATATATATATATATATATATATATATATATATATATATATATATATATATATATATATATATATATATATATATATATATATATATATATATATATATATATATATATATATATATATATATATATATATATATATATATATATATATATATATATATATATATATATATATATATATATATATATATATATATATATATATATATATATATATATATATATATATATATATATATATATATATATATATATATATATATATATATATATATATATATATATATATATATATATATATATATATATATATATATATATATATATATATATATATATATATATATATATATATATATATATATATATATATATATATATATATATATATATATATATATATATATATATATATATATATATATATATATATATATATATATATATATATATATATATATATATATATATATATATATATATATATATATATATATATATATATATATATATATATATATATATATATATATATATATATATATATATATATATATATATATATATATATATATATATATATATATATATATATATATATATATATATATATATATATATATATATATATATATATATATATATATATATATATATATATATATATATATATATATATATATATATATATATATATATATATATATATATATATATATATATATATATATATATATATATATATATATATATATATATATATATATATATATATATATATATATATATATATATATATATATATATATATATATATATATATATATATATATATATATATATATATATATATATATATATATATATATATATATATATATATATATATATATATATATATATATATATATATATATATATATATATATATATATATATATATATATATATATATATATATATATATATATATATATATATATATATATATATATATATATATATATATATATATATATATATATATATATATATATATATATATATATATATATATATATATATATATATATATATATATATATATATATATATATATATATATATATATATATATATATATATATATATATATATATATATATATATATATATATATATATATATATATATATATATATATATATATATATATATATANTATATAATATATGTATGTGTGTGTGTGTGTATTATAAATATCATGAAACTAAAATAAATTAAAAAAATTTCATTAATAAAATAATTTATTATTCAAACAGAAGGGGAGAAAGTAAAAAAAAATACAAAGAAAACGCCCATTACTCAAAAAACATACGAATTGAGGAAATTTCCCTGAATCAAATAGATTTAATATTTATACTTAATATAAGAATATCAGGTAAGTCTCTATATTTATATTTTATTTTATTCTGAATAATGATATTACTTATATCCTAAAATATTTATGAAGTGCCACACGGATAAGTTTTCTACTGCTCTTGTGAGATGAAAGACGGTGGTAGTAGAGAGGGGAGGTTTGGGTGATGTATTTTTCTCCTATAAATAGTATCCATTTAAGTATATAATTATTTCAATAGGACTAAAGAAAAATAGTGCCAGAGGCTGACATATTTGAGGCAACCTACAGCTAAAAAAAACTTGATTTGAACAATAATGGGGTGGGGGGGGGTTTCCTTTGAGACTTGTGTTCTTAGCATTACAACAAGATGTTGTCAGGGGTATTTAATAAATAGAGTTCAATTAGTTTAATACATATATTAACAAGCGCCAACAACGTATAACAGATATCCATAGAGGTACACCTATCAATATACTTTGTACAAAGAGATTATTCCTGACAGATGTTAATTTTAATGCTGAAAGTTAATTATGAATGAGATATGTATAATAAACAAATTTCCCATGTTTCATTCAAGATGGAAATATATTCATATTTGATTTTACAAGATGGAGGGAGCAATGATTATAATTTGTTGTGATCACAATGACTGACTCTATAATGAAAGTTAGCGAAACTAATCTTTGTAGTAACATAAATATCTAAATTAATAAGAGTTTATCATAAAAATGTTTTTCTTTCTTCACTACTGACCTTGAATTATTTATTTTTTAGCACGGAGAAATGGTGAACAATTTTTTCATCATTTCCCCATACTAATATATATANTCTAAAGGGTTATTATCACTACCAATGAATATAGAACTCTCATACCTTCTATTCTCCGTCTTCATTGGTTTCTGCAAACCATCTTCTGTTGGCTAGCGCTTTCGGACATTGTCCATCTTCTTGGCCGAATACATGTGCTCACTGTCACTGTCTGTATTCAACTCTTTGATTGAAGTTGAATACAGACAGTGACAGTGAATACATGAGTTCGACCACGAAGATGAACTATGTCCGAAAGCGCTCACCAACGGAGGATGGTTTGCAGAAACCAATGAAGACGGATAATAGAAGGTATGATAGAATGATTAATCGACTAGGTACACATCAACAGAGCATATTCTTGCGAACTGATAATATGCTTGTATACTGCTGGAGAATTTCAATATATAGATCAATAGAAATTTTTGAAATGAATTATAATTTACAGAATAATGAAGCCATGGGAGGGAGCTTTCCATGGTATGTTTAGTTGACCGTCCTTACATTATGTAATTCAATCATTAATTGAAAGGTAAACAAAAGTATAATATATTCAATGTATTTAATTCTGTTGTTTTTATTCTGCTGAATGTAAACAATTCGGGGAATAATGACTGACGCCTAGTTTGCTTCGTTTTGTTTTGATTCTCCTGTCATTTATTTTTTGTAAATGTAACAATGTTGATGTTAGTATTTATGTAATTTCAGCATTACTATGCCATGGCTGATTACATTCGATGCAAGGCAACAGGAGGGGGGATAATATTACGTTTAGAGGGCGTTTGATTGAGGAAAACGGGCCAGGCGGTTTCCTTTAGCGAATTCCGATGGAATGAAAAAAATTGAGATTGTTCTCATCACAGATTTTTTGAAACTTTTTTCGATATTTTTTCCGATCATTGTTAATGTAGTGTGTGTATATACTAATTATATACATACTCGTGTGTTTGTTTTTGCCTCAGCCTGTTGGTCTGATTTATACAGATTTTGGTTTTTCACAGTTTAAATTTTTTTTAAATCTTCATTAAAAAAAAACAATCTTATTTTCAAAACAAAGAAAATTGGACATGTAACAAAATTACATTTTATGTTATGCAACATTTTTACAAAGGCGCACAATGAGGACGGTAATTAAAAATGTACTTGGATGGTTGAGTGCCTCCCTCCACATATCTCCTCCAGATTGACCTAATCTTATCATCATGAATCATAGGTTTTGCTTTTTTTTTTTCTTAAAAAAAAAAAAATTGCGAAAATTCTTCTCCCCCTCCCTTCCATCCTTACTTCCCTTATTCAATAGCATTAAAAGTAAGCCTACATACCAATTTTGGTATTTATAACATTTTCCGAGGAAAAACATATGAAGTAAGATATTTAAGAATGTAAATTCAAAAATACCAAGCCAACCTATTTTTAAATACATAAAATAAATTAATTATTTGGGCATCATTCTGAAAATTTGAAATGTATCATTTTATCATTAAAATTAGATAAGGGATTGAGGGAGACCAAATTGAATAAATGTCAATATTTCTATTATTATTATTAGTTTTATAAAAAACACTTTGCACATAAACATGTATACTGAAATTTGGAAAATCTGCTTAGACTAAGAACCTCTTGCTTGTCCGACTTTTTCAAAGGGTCATTGATATTCGAGAAGTATAAATGCAATTTTATTGTAGACATCCAAAAGACAGTAATGAAATTTACTTTTCTCTGGGACTGCCCCCTTTTTTCAGCTCGTCCGTTGTTTCTTTCACCCAGGAACGGATTTCATTTAATTAATTTAGTAGTTAAATAAATTTCCCAGTATGTCGAAGAAAGACAAAAATTAATGGAGTTCTCTAATTAAAACTACAGTTCTTAATGAAGAAATTCAATTCAATATTGACTTATGTGATTATATATAAATGTGCGTATTAAAAAGAAAAATTTATATTATCTCGTTAAAAAATATATATTTTTTTTTAGCATTCTATCTAAATACTTTTAACTTTTATTAATTAATGAATTCTGGGAATCCATCTGTGGTGTGTGGCTAAAAACATGGTAGTTGACGTTTATGTTAACTAGCGATCAAAAACAGATGGGGTGAGGAGTGCAGTGAAAACACAAAAAGAAAAAATCACAAAGTTTAAAATTTTCGGGGATCTCTCGCCCTTCGTCAGTGAGGAGTAAAGAGAGACTAGTACTGTCTCTCTTCACTCTTCATTTTTCTTTTTGTGTGTTTACTACACTCTCTATCCCACCTGTTCTTGATTACTATACCATATATATATAAAGTTTGAGTGGACCTTATTTTATTTTTTTAAGAGTGATGAGGGATGGAAGCAATTTTTATTCTATGGTTCTTTTTAAATACACGAAGAAAAATGTAATACAATTGAAGTGAACTATTCATATTAAAATTTTTATAAATGAATTATTTAAGTTTTAAAGGAAGGCCATAATTTACAATGAGATATATGCATGAATTACACTAACTCATACACACAATCGGATACACAATCGGGTAATTTATCCTACAAATACAGGGTGATTGGTCTTACTCCAAAGACCCGCTAACCTAGAGAGGTCTGTCACAAGAAGTTTATTCCCTAAGATGAGCAGTTACCTATAGACTGATGGATTTCATTAATGCGAGTGACTAGTTCTCTTTTAGGAATCGGGTCACTAACTCCCAGTTAGTACAACAGCGCAACGACTATAGCGCATCCTGGAAGAGAACTAATAGTTCAGTAAAATGAATCACTGGATCAGGATTCAATTAGAATCTTTAGCATGCATGATAAGCACGCTAAAAACTCATGAGTATATATATATATATATATATATATATATATATATATATATATATATATATATATAGATACATACACACCCACATACATACGTACGGATATACAAGTTTACTGACAACTTTACAATTTTTAGCATCACCAATGTGGGATCAGTGTAGATCCTTTGAAAATTTAAAAAAAGTTGCGTTATGCTAACTATAACTGAATATCTTGAGCTCTCTGTGGGAAACCTTTTTAAAAAATAAAATTTATCGTGTTATTTTCGAGAAAATTCTCACTTCAATGGCATTAAAGGCTCACTGATTTGAAGCAATTTATTCTTTCGAAATTTCACTTTAGTTAATGACATAATTGACTGTCATTTTAAACCAATTTTTTCTCTCACAAATTCCTAGGTTCACATTTTGGATAATAATCATATCCGATATGCTTAGAAGCACTTCTGAGACACATCGTTAATCCTAAGACGCGTTCTTAGCCAAAGACATTCTCTAAGATCATCCAATTCTGGCGCTGCGTTTTCGAGTCTCGCCCAGGACTAAGAAATGAGAGAAACTCCTGTGCCATGAGTGTCTAGAACAGGGTTGGTACCTAAAGATAGCCCCTACTTCCATGTCCTTCAACAATTGGATGGGTGAATAAATGATTAATCTAAAGGGTTATTATCACTACCAATGAATATAGAACTCTCATACCTTCTATTCTCCGTCTTCATTGGTTTCTGCAAACCATCTTCTGTTGGCTAGCGCTTTCGGACATTGTCCATCTTCTTGGCCGAATACATGTGCTCACTGTCACTGTCTGTATTCAACTCTTTGATTGAAGTTGAATACAGACAGTGACAGTGAATACATGAGTTCGACCACGAAGATGAACTATGTCCGAAAGCGCTCACCAACGGAGGATGGTTTGCAGAAACCAATGAAGACGGATAATAGAAGGTATGATAGAATGATTAATCGACTAGGTACACATCAACAGAGCATATTCTTGCGAACTGATAATATGCTTGTATACTGCTGGAGAATTTCAATATATAGATCAATAGAAATTTTTGAAATGAATTATAATTTACAGAATAATGAAGCCATGGGAGGGAGCTTTCCATGGTATGTTTAGTTGACCGTCCTTACATTATGTAATTCAATCATTAATTGAAAGGTAAACAAAAGTATAATATATTCAATGTATTTAATTCTGTTGTTTTTATTCTGCTGAATGTAAACAATTCGGGGAATAATGACTGACGCCTAGTTTGCTTCGTTTTGTTTTGATTCTCCTGTCATTTATTTTTTGTAAATGTAACAATGTTGATGTTAGTATTTATGTAATTTCAGCATTACTATGCCATGGCTGATTACATTCGATGCAAGGCAACAGGAGGGGGGATAATATTACGTTTAGAGGGCGTTTGATTGAGGAAAACGGGCCAGGCGGTTTCCTTTAGCGAATTCCGATGGAATGAAAAAAATTGAGATTGTTCTCATCACAGATTTTTTGAAACTTTTTTCGATATTTTTTCCGATCATTGTTAATGTAGTGTGTGTATATACTAATTATATACATACTCGTGTGTTTGTTTTTGCCTCAGCCTGTTGGTCTGATTTATACAGATTTTGGTTTTTCACAGTTTAAATTTTTTTTAAATCTTCATTAAAAAAAAACAATCTTATTTTCAAAACAAAGAAAATTGGACATGTAACAAAATTACATTTTATGTTATGCAACATTTTTACAAAGGCGCACAATGAGGACGGTAATTAAAAATGTACTTGGATGGTTGAGTGCCTCCCTCCACATATCTCCTCCAGATTGACCTAATCTTATCATCATGAATCATAGGTTTTGCTTTTTTTTTTTCTTAAAAAAAAAAAAATTGCGAAAATTCTTCTCCCCCTCCCTTCCATCCTTACTTCCCTTATTCAATAGCATTAAAAGTAAGCCTACATACCAATTTTGGTATCTCTCAAAAAAACTTTAATATAAGATGCCCTTCCCACTTCTCAAACTCTTAAAATTCTTAAATGATTTCCTTACATGATATTATGCAATATATATGTTAAAATACTAAATTTGATTTTTCATAATGCAAAGACTAACAGCAAAGGTTTTACAATTTTACATTTTGATCTCTCTCTTAACCTTCTCGACAGATTTGGCAAAATTATGTCGTATATATACATAACAAAACAAAACCGCGATGTATATAATAAATAAGAGCAGGATGAAGACTTAGCATAGTGAACAATCACACACACACTCACACAAAAAAGTATGATTAAAAAAGAAAGAAAGAAAGAAAAAAAAATTTCAGGGAAATAGCTCGCCCTTTGTTAGATAAAAGTGAAAAAAGTGGTGTCTCTACTTCTCTGGAACGTAGGGCGAGCACTCCCCCCGAAAATTTGAAATAATCTGTGTAATTTTTTTAAAATTGTTTTTCAACAATGTGTTTTCACTACACTCAATCTTCCTCCTGTTCATATGTTACACAAATACACACATATATACACACATTATCCTTTTACTTTTCATATTTATAAATTTAAGCTAGACATTTATAACTTTTGATAATAAAGAAATGTTTATCACTTTCTTTAATGTCATTTAATCTTTGAACGATTAGTACCGGCCTGAAATTTCAAGTTTTGATGAATTATTATAAAGTGCTTAATTTATTTAAATATATTTAATGGTAATATCAAGAGTGTATCATATTTATTGATATGCCATACTTAACTTCGCCAAAAGCAACTAATAGCAGTGAGAACTAATAATAACTAAAATAGCAGAGATAATTCCCTCTGAGATAACAGAGTACTGAGATATGAAGGAACAATTTGTGTTAAAACAAAAACAAAAAAAACAACAACTTAGTAATAAAGTCAGAAATCCTATTTTGTATTATTACAATACAAGTACTCCCCTAAATTTAGCTTAAATTGTTATCAATTGAGCTTATGCTCATGTACGCGCTAAGAATTCAGCTACTGTGGCCGAATTCGCCAGTCTTCTGTGCCTTGGAGTGGGGAGAGGATATATGTTTGCTACTCAAAATGCAATGTGAGTTCGGTAGAATATAGATTTGTTCAAAAAATTCCTCTATATCCCACTACTTCCTAGAGGATATAGGTATCCCTACTGAGTAAGGGATAATAGCGACTATATATATATATATATATATATATATATATATATA
>KZ807459.1:321342-342911 GCA_000696205.2 Oncopeltus fasciatus
CATATATCAGTCTTTCGTAAATAGTAAGAAGTAATTGCTAAAAAAATTAAATAAATAAATAGCTTAAATTTAAAATTGCTTCATTTTCTTAAATAATATCTATATAATATAAATTATTCCATAAGATAATAATTGTCATTTTAAGTATTGGACTTCCTATTAACTCCACTTTACTAAAATAATTTTTTCTTTAAATATTTATAACATTTTATAATATTAACTACATTTTCTAATTATTACTACAGGGATTGGGCGTATAGATTAGGATGAAATTTGAGTTAAGTGTGGAAGACTGAGATTCGGGTGGAGATAAGGTCTTGGACAAAGATTAAAATGTTGGAGGAGAGCAGAATTGGAGACATAATATGGAGCGTAAACAATTATTTTTAAGAATTTGGATTTAAAGGATTGTATTCATCGGATATTGGAAGGTTTAGCGATACCCCAGAGTTTATTTCAGAGTCCGTTTCATCTGCTGAGGTAAAATAAATAAATGAAAATATTTCATACAGCTGTTTTTTTTGTTGTTTTTTTTTTTTTAGAGGGGGGGGGGAGGGGGAAGATTGTAGAGAATTTGACCGGTGATTAAATCCAGTTGATTTGCGCTTAGGCAGGTGAGTGATTATATAATAAACCTGGGGGGAGGGTATACTAAATAAGCACAAGGCACTCTAGTTCTTGCAAGCTAAATAGCTTAGCATGATCAGTGCACTTTTAATTTTGAGGTTTAATTTCCTAAAGCAACCATAAATTCGAGAAGACTACAGCTTATTCCCCTAAACAAAAATGTTCAAAACAACAATTTTTATTGGTTTATTTATTGTCGTAATTGTTATTTTACATAATTTTAACATAAAAATTTATAAAAACATAGAATATGCAATATTTTATGATTAAGTGATGATTTTTAATTCATATTGGGTAGAAATTTTTATTAATTTTCTACAATGTTTATAAGTGCAAATTAAAAAAAAAAAAGAAAAGATTTATATAAACTTTTATTATGAAGTGATGATTTTTATATTCAAATTGAGTCACTAATATTAATTAATTTTTTCCACAATGTATTAATTAAAATCAATTTGAAAAATACATATTAAAATAGATTTTTAAATTTGTAAGAATGTATTTGTAATTATTTACAGCGTTATGACCCTGGTTTATAACAGGTATATTTTTGGTCGTGTACCCGTTGGGTGGAAATTAAAAACAAACACAAAAAGTTAAGGTGAAATTCATGTCTCAAGATCTCAAAATGGCTTCCTTGTGTTTTTCTTCTTAAGGTCTGGAAACTTGATCTCGTAAAAACAAGGTATGTTTATTTTTCATTAATCTTAACATAGAACACACACTTTTCTTCAGTAATGTTCAGTAGTAATTAGAAATTAACTACATTTCCATTAAGTAATTACTAATAATTTATTTAAAAAATAAGTCTGCCACTCTGGAGCAGATTAACGAGGAAGATTTACTGAATCCTTTTTGTATTTTCATTCTGCATTTTTGAGAGTATTTTTGCGACAGTCTGTAAACGTTTAGAACATCTTGAAGTCGAAAAACAAATATACTTTCAACTATTGCCTTCATTATGCACATTGAAAATTATTTTATTTTATTTTGTTTTATTATGGATTCTATCCCTTTTTTAAATTAGATAGATAGTCTAAGGTAAAGTAATTATTTGGCTAAATTTACACATGGGTTGAGGAATAAATTTTTAAACAGAATATATATTTATAGAAAATGAAACACTCGCGGCTGCGATATATAGTAATGAAGAACAGCTGGGATAGAGAGTGCAGTGCACACACAAAAATAAAAAATCACAAGTAGTAAAATTTTCGGGGATCTCTTGCCCTTCGTCAGTGAGAGTGAAGAGAGTCTCAACTCTCTAGTACTCTCTGGTGACTAGTCAGACGAAGGGCGAGAGATCCCCGAAAATGTTACTATTTAAAATTTTTTATTTTTGTGTGTGCACTCCCTCTCTATCCCACCTTTTCGTGGTTACTATATATATACATACATACATAAATAAAATGGACCGTAATTATAGCTTCGTTATTGCAGGATCGGAGAAGATTTGTTGAAAGTTTTCAAAAATAGCATCTTAATAGACTATGGGAAATATACTAGAACCGTCAATATATCTTCGTTACTTTTAAAGAAAAGACGACTCAGGCCTACCCCCACTACACCCGGTCTTAAGAATCGGTAAAATGACTGACTGTTCCTATATTGTGCTTTTAAAATTTGTTAAATATGCCTATTGATTTAATAAATATCTTCAAAATACATAGTTCTTTATTGATAAAATATGATAAATATTTTAAGAGTTGCGCAGAGAAGTTGAAAAACTGCGAATGACGTTTGCGTTCATCGTAACTTTTAATTTTACGCAATTAATGCAAGGGAATAGAATAAAAAATCTAAACTTCTCAGCCAGGACTCAAACCTGGGCCACCTGCTTTCCGGGCAAGAATGCTAGCCATTAATTATTAATTTTGCGTTTTATTTTAAATGTAAAATAAAAGGCTGAGTTAGTTATTGAGATGGGTGGGGGAGAGGGATTCCCTGAGATGTTAAGTGCAAGTTAAACCAATTTTTTTTTGTTATAGTGGGCGTAATGTCTATCTTAGAGTGATGAGTCTGAACATAAGAATTTCTGATGATAATTATTATATCACTGTAAGGATGAATGAGATATAATCTTTCCACTTTCAAATCATTTATTTTTTGTTATAGTGGGCGTAATGTCTATCTTAGAGTGATGAGTCTGAACATAAGAATTTCTGATGATAATTATTATATCACTGTAAGGATGAATGAGATATAATCTTTCCACTTTCAAATCATTTATTTTTTGTTATAGTGGGCGTAATGTCTATCTTAGAGTGATGAGTCTGAACATAAGAATTTCTGATGATAATTATTATATCACTGTAAGGATGAATGAGATATAATCTTTCCAGTTTCAAATCATTTATTTTTTATTAACGACCGATTTCGGTGTCAATTCACCATCTTCAGGTACTACAGGGTAACACCATATTCCTGTAATCTTCAGAAAAAAGAAAAAGCAATTATTATATTCTATAAGTGTGTGTAATTAATGACATGGAAAGTCAAATTATAAATATTAATCAACTACGATAATGGAGAATTATCTTAATTTGAGCAGCTCCTACATGGCGGACTTTTGTATATTTATTTATTATTTTAATTTGCTTTAAAGCTCTTGTACACATAAAAGTGTGTATCCAAAAAAAACAACAACAAAATGACAATTTTATAAAATTCAAAATTTTAAAGGACTGTAAATTTTATAATCCTTTTTAATACTTATCTATACTTAATAATCCCTGTCAAGCATTCTTTTAGCTTGCTAAATCTCATTCGGCTTCTTAAAAAAAAAAAATCTTTCGTTTAAAAAAATGTTTACATTTTCTGATGCAACTCCTCAACTTATTAACTGTGATGCGAAAGATGGCCTTGGTCAGCGCGCTGCGCGGTTCGAAAATTTTAGCAGTGGAGAAAAGACGTTGGAAAGGAAAAATGGCTCTGGGTGACCATCAAAGGATATTGATGAAGTTCTGCAGGAAGCTGTTGAGTCAAATCCAAATTGTTTTTTACCGGTTGCACGCTTTGCGATTTTTGGAATTTCAAAAGTGTTATTCATCAATAATTTGTCACTGATGGATGTTCTATTAATTCTGAATACTGCTGCGAACAACTGGAAAGATTGTACGCAAAATTGTTGTTATCCTGCTTTGATCAACCGAAAATGAGTTTCATTGCTACAATATTCCTACAAGATAGTGCTCTTACAGGATCGAGCAATTGGCTAGAAGATGGTTAATGAAGGTGGATACTAATGGACGATATTAATTCGGTTTTATATCAAATATATAATAATACAAATATTTGATTAAATACAAATATTAGGCTTTTTTTTTTTTTTTTTTTTTTTTTTTTTTTTTTTTTTTTTTTTTTTTTTTTTTTTTNTTAGTAATTAATCAGACTAATAAAACAAAATTTTGTTAATTATTTAATATAAAGCAATAACTTTGTTTTGAAATTTAAATTAAACTCCTTGTTTAAGATATGTCATACGAAAATATTTTCGTATGCTCTAAAATATTTTTGCGCTAAACACATAAAAATACATTTTTAGTGCAAGGGAACAGAATAAAAAATCTAACTATCCCAGCCAGGACTCGAACCTGGATCTTCTGCTATTCCCCGCACTAAAGTCGAGAGTTTAACCTCCGAGGCCGACGAATATATCGTCTTATGCTCGGAGGAGCTGACATTGTCTAGCTGTTTAAATGACTATCGTTATTTACTATTAAATTTTAATTTTACATATTTTTTCGTGGTATTTGATCCCACGTAAATTTTAACAATTTTTAGTGAAAGGGAACAGAATAAAAAATCGAACTATCCCAGCCTATTCTGTTCCCTTTTACTAAAAAGTGTTAAAATTTACGCGGGATCAAATACCACAAAAAAAATTTATAAAACATAAAAATAAAGTATATATTTTACAAATAAAATGTGAATGTTAACTCTTTGTCCCATAGCCATTTAGTGTGACGTTAACCTTTATTCTCAATGTCTTCTTCTTCTTTTGTCATTTATGTAGTCATTTAATTATGCATATTTCAATTTTTAATGAAACGTGGAAGAACTGTTCCGTTTCCACAGCCTGGTTAACGGGCATTTATAGAACTGAAATGATAAAATAGAAATTTATTTGTTATTACTATTGCTACTTTAAAAAAAAAGAAGTAAATAATTATAATTTGATAACAGTATAACTTAAAATAATAATTTTTGCCATAATCAACAATGAAAAGTGTATTGGCATTATTAACACTCTTGATTACCCTATTATATATGTAATACATATTTACCTCTTAAAGTGAAACACCTCCAAATTTGTATTAAGAAGTTTCTTATTAAATCCACAAAAGAATACCCAAATTTCTCACTTCTTAAAAAATAAATATGAATATAAATAGAAAAATGTAACAAATAAATGCTTGAAACAAAACATAAACATGAAATGCTTTAACATACAAACAGACACTTTTAGTCCTTTTGAACTTTGGCCTTTATTCCAGCTGTCTGTGAGTCGTAATTTGTTTGCGATCCGGTCTGCGATTAGTTTTTTTAACAGGATTTTTTTTACTCAGTTTTCATTGATAAATTTTAATATTTTTTAATATCAGTCAAGTTTTTTGCACTCTTTTCATAAAATAAATATAAACTAGCAATACTATAAATTCAAATATGTAATATATTCTCATAAATTGTATCAAACACGCGCGCGCGCGCAGACACACACACACACACACACACACACACACACACACACTCAATTAAAACCAATAAAAGTGGGGACTTACTTAAAACGCCAGGTGCTTGTGAAAATCGTTTTTCAATGTATCTGGCGTAGAATTTATTTATTTTTATTAGATGACTTTAGTTGGGGTTCGGTCAAGGTAGATCCAAAAAAATACAGATTTAAAAAAAGTGTATTTTTTTAGTGTCAGTCATGCATATGTGAAAGAGGGACAAGACGTCCTCTCTTGTCTTCACGATAGCCCTGAAAATGGCTTACAATGTAAGCCGATATGTTGGCAGATTATTTTTTAAAAAATGCATTTTTTTTAAAATCTGTATTTTTTTAAAATCTACCTTGACCGAACCCCAACTAAAATCATCTAATAAGTGTTAGCCTCCCTTTCAACCACTTAGGGAGGGAGGGGTTGCCACCTCTTCTAAACCTCCATGGATCAGGGCAAGCTTTTATTTATAAATAAGACTATGGCTCTTGAGATTTGAACCCGCAGCGCCAGGATTGATCCGAACGGATCCCCTGAGCCCGGCATACAATTTAGTTATCAGAAATAAAACTCAATACATATTTGATCATTGACAGAAGAAATTGTTTAAAAGTTGTACAACAAAATTGAATAATTAGGTGTGAGTACTCGTACATTTTTGACCGTATGGCATAAAAAGCCAGAATTTATTTGTTCATTAATAAAATGTAGCATGTCGCTTTTAAATGCCAAAGAACTGAGTTCTTTATTGAGACAAATCAAACAAATGTAGGATTTCCATAAAACTCAGGAGCAAATATAAATACATTTTTGACGCAGCTATCCTAATGTTTAGCTCCGTGCAATGAAACTCAACACAGATTTGTTTGATGATAAAATAAATATCAGTGAAACGTTACAGTCAGAAGGGGGGTTATTTGATTAAAAAATTATGATTTGACAGTTTATAAGCTGCAACTACTTCTTTTCCTTATTGAAATTTTGCATTTTGCTTTTAATGTTTTAAGATCGGCTGAGTTAAGCGAAATAGGATGAATAGTAGTGGGGTGCTTACCAGTTAATATTTTTTTTTATTATGGAGGTTTCCCTTAGGTCCTACATGATGGACTTTGTTGAAGTTTAAATAAATTGCTGAGAATAATTTATGTGTTAATTCTCCACGAAGAGTTGAATGCCCTCTGTCTGTTAGCCATATTTAAATACAGTATCCAGCGGAAGATTTTTGCCTTTTTTTTTTTTTATGAGGATCCAACCTTGAGTCCAAGGAGAGCGGCAATTTTTTACTCCCAGCTTGCATCAGAACCACAGCAGACGTCTATATACAGTTTTATGTATGTTCATGACCTTTACCTTGATCAAGGAGGCACTGAATGGAGTTAATCTGAGTTTTCGATCTTACAAATAGTTATTTATCAGCAATTGTATTTTAGAGATTTCTTCGATACTCTATCCATTCCTTCCTAATAGATAAAAAAAATACATACATACATATTTATTCTTAGATGATTTTAGTTGGGGTTCGGTCAAGGTAGATCCAAAAAAACACAAATTTAAAAAATGTATTTTTTAATAAAGGATTATCTGCCAACGTTTCGGCTTACATTGCAAGCCACCTTCAGGGCTATACATATACAATGACAGCCAACACTATCCAGTTAACGACAGAACGGACATAGAACAAATTTCCTTATTTTAACATTCATATCAGCCCTCCGTCTCAATAAACCTGTCAAACATTTTTCCCAGTTCCAAAGTTACCTATTCCCAATAATATCCTTCCTTTTTTCCTTTGTCCTGTTTATTGCCCTCTTTTGAAACAGGCCGCTTTCCCTTTGTACCTCCCGCCTCTTACCTTCTTCCCCCACCTTGCTACCTCCCACGGAAAATTTATACTTTAGTCATGGAAATGTGTACTCAGGGACAGGACGTCCTCTCTCGTCTTCATGATAGGTAGGTGTGGCAAATTACTGCTTTAATGTTATTAAATATTTTCTTTGTCAATAAGTTGTTGTTTGCATGTTTTTCAAATTGGTTTTTTTTTTTTTTTTTTTTTTTTTTTCAAAATCTTCTTAAATTCTCTTTCATAGCTTTCTACATTCATACTCTTGTTATCACTTTATATTATTGCAATTCTCTATTATATTAATTTCAATTATTATTGTAGTCTCATGACATTGTATTTCTACAGCCCTGAAGATGGCTTACAATGTAAGTCGAAACGTACGTTTATACTCTGTTACATTTATTAAAAAATATATTTTTTAAATTTGTGTTTTTTGGATCTACCTTGACCGAACCCCAACTAAAATCATCTTAGAATAATATCTACGGTCAAAAAAAATGTCCTCTTAACATACATATTTATGTCTGTTTTTGGATGTGTTATATGTGTGAGCCGACAAATTAGGGATGACTGTATTCACAACTTTTTGTATAAATAAATACTTTTCCCAGGCTCGACCGTGCAGTAAAGTTACCTTTTGCTGAGCTTAAGCAGGCCCTATGATGACTTCTTCAGGGCTGAAAGTAAAATGACAGCCACTCCAAGCGCAGAGGGCCATTTTAACTGCGTAGGACCAGACCTTGATCTAAGTCTACCTTCCCATTGGTTGGTTAGTAGCTATGTTGGTTATCCCGAATGCTGGTTTCCAATTTTGACTTAATGCATTATTTACCGTTTCTTCTTCCGGGTTGGACCGTGTCAAGTTGTTGATAGTTGCCGAGCTTTCGCACATCATGTGATGGCTTCTTCAGGGCTTCTGCACAGCTCTCAGTATCTTTTCAGCCCTGAAGAAGCCATCACATGATGTGCGAAACCTCGGCAAATATCAACAACTTAACACGGTCCAACCCGGAAGAAGAAACGGTAAATACATCTGACGACCGTCGAAGCCTACGTGAACCTTAATGCATTATTATACAGGAAGTCAGCTACTAGTGATAACAGAAGCCAGAAAGACACCTCCAGAAATGAACTGATAAGAGCCAACAAATGGGAAGGCAGACTTAGATGAAGGTCCGATCTTAGGCAGATATAAAAGCCTTCTGGGCCTGAAGTCGCTCACATTCTATTTTAGCCCTGAAGAAGCCATCACAAGATGTGCGAAAGCTCAGCAAAAGATAACCTTACAACATGGTCGAGACCGGATGAAGGATTTATGAATGTTTTTGGAGACTGTGTGACCATATATTTTTGTATAAACACTAAAAAAGGGGATGTTTTCATTAATCGGAAAATAGAACCAATAGTAGTGGACCAATATCTCTGAAAATAATGTGAAAATGAATGTCACAGGCATCATATTGTGTTCAGTGTAATAAATTTTAAAAATGCGTTTGTTTAGTAAAAGATGATTGGCAACATCAAGAAAAACTAAGCGAATTCTTAAAGGATATAATTATACAAATCAATGTCGTGCGTCATTAATCTAAACTAAGTAATACTTTCGGTACACCGAACAAAGTTTCTTTAAGGTACACTTGTTAAATAATTATCTCTACTTCTGTTGATCCAATTTTGTTCAATATCAACCCAGCCTTTTATATAGCATTTAAAAACAATAACCTTCTGAATTTTATTCAGGAAAACAATTTCAGTTTATAAACTGTAAAATTAAATTTAACGCAACGCTATTGTCTTGTTCATGCTTAAACCTTTCCCAGAGGCAATACCCGATGAAGGAGTAAAACCAAAATGCTTTGAGGGAAAAAATTAAAATTTATGTATTTGTATGCTATAAAAGTGTTTAGTTTTAAACGCTGGAAGTTTAATTTTCGTCATTTAGAAACATGTGAGTAATGAGACGCCATCTTTTATTTCCTCTTATAAAATAAATGCGCAGAGCTGGTTGATGTATGCTTCTCGATTCTTCAAAGAGTTCACCTTGAAGGGACTTTCCAGTCATTCAGGAGATGACTGGTAATTCTTTAGGTAATTTACAGGAAGGAACTGCCAGGAAAATTGTCAAGTAAATAAGGTTATTTTCTCTGGTTCGTACTTCATTTCTTCTTCTTCCATCTTCCAGCATGACAGGCATTTGTTCATTCAATTACTGTCCATTTATTTGGCTTATTCTTTAGATTGTTTGCTTTTGTAGAAACCTCTTCTTTAATATTTTCAGTATTCTATTATTTATATATATGATATGAACTAATTATAGCAAAATAAATATATCTATACAGTATAGAGTTATTGGTTGGAGGTTTTTTGTCCGTCGAGTATAATGCTGTAGAAATTACTCATGGTTTTGGGCCGGGATCAGAAAAATAAAAGACTCCAAAACGATCGGGTAATTATTTTATTATTGCTGACGTTTCGACTTAACTTTTAAGTCATCATCAGAGTGATAGTGATGTCTGGAGAGATCTCCGAGGTTTACGGTCCCATCTGAGAGTAAATCTGAATGGTATTTGGTCACAACTCAAAGTGTGACTGAGTCTCTTGAATTGAGAAATCTATAAACATCACTATCGCCCAGATGATGACTTACAAGTTAAGTCGAAACGTTGGCAATAATAAAAAAAAATAACCCAAATAATTTTGGAATATTTTATTTTTCTGATCCTAGCCGAAACTCTGATTAATTTCTCCAGCATATACAATATAAAGTTTAAATATTGAAGTTCAACTACATACTCGTATACTAGTATGAATCCCATGTTTCATTATATATATANTGTTGTAATATGCATTGTTTTTCTTAACGCTAAAAATAACGAAGATGATAAGATTTTAAGTATATGGTTTTTTCCTGTTTTATTTTTTTTTTTTCCTACTGAAATTATTTTGGAAAAAATCATAGAATTCCTAGTGAGCTAGGATATATCCCTAGTATATATATAAATGTTACTTATTTGGAGTAACTTACAAGACATTATGGGTTATTAAAAAAATATTATTACGTGAATGTATTATAACAATAAATCTTTTTTTATTTAACTTTTTATTTTTTTATTACATGCTGTTAAATAAAACATTTTGTAATTTGAAGAGTAAAAGTGACATTCAATGTTATATCACACGAGGAGAAAAGGTGATCAATGACACCACTCTCAAATTATTTACAGACTGTCCCCAGCAGGTCATGGGTCATCTTCGTTTGAGTTGACTCCCCGTCGTAGGGGTTGGAGTTGGAAGACATGGTCTGAACTAGTGGATTAGGATGGTATGGCAGTTTGATGTGGAAAAGGGTGAAGCGGGAGGAAATGAGGTCTAGAACAAAAGGGATATTAAAATCGTGGTGAAGGGAAGAATTGGATACGTAATACGGATCATTTGCAATTATTCTCAAGGTTTTGGATTAAAAAGGACTAGATTCTTTGGATGTTGGAAGGCTTGGCGGCATCCAAGATTTCTTCTAGGTAAGTTCATATAGGTCGTAATAAGGTTTTGTAGAGCATCAGTTTGTTTTTTATCGTAAGAATGGAGTTCTTATTTATGAGGCTGTATAGAAGTCGATTTTGCCGGTTGAGTTCTTGTCTTTTAATTTTAGTATGTTCTCTCCATGTAAGTCGCGAGTCAAGATGAAACCCAACGTAACGAACGGAATTTAAATTTGGCAAAGGAATATTGTTAAATTTCACAATTTCAGGGAAGTCTTTTTTCCGCAGTCGGAAATTTGTTGATTTTTATTCTCCATTTGCTACACCATTGTTTAATTTTTTCGAGGTGATCTTGTAGGTATTTAGAATCAGTTTTAGGATCAGGATGGGGATAGCTTTGTCGTCTACAAATAGAGCTAAGAGTATATAAGAGTACTTGGATGGGTGGGCATGTCAGCAGTGTACAGGATAAATAGGATAGGTCCAACCACATTAGGTCCTTGCCAAACAATAAAGGAACGGTTGGATAGATAAGACTTAAGGATAAGGTATTTAAGGAAGTATGGATTTCAGTTAAAACAGGAGACCACTGTGCCAGACTCTATCAAATGCTTGGGAAACATCCAAAGAAGCTCTTGGGCAGTACTCTTTGCGTTCAAGGGAAGAGGAAATGTAGTCTACGACGCTAAATACTTACTGGACAGCAGAATGCTTACCTCTGAAGGCGAACTGATGATTTGGGAGGATATTGAAGGGTTCAATGGAAGGCATCATTCGTTTTAACAGTATATTTTTGAAAACCTTTGAAAGTGTTGGAAGGAGACTTATAGGACGATAGGATGAGAGGTTATGTGGTGATTTTCCAAGTTTGGAAAATAGTATTATATCAGAATATTTCCAAAGGAGAGGGAGGTGGGTAATTCTGAATATGCAGTTATAAATGTAGGTCAAGAATACAATTGTCTTCTTGGGAAGATTATGGAGAATTTTGCCGGTGATTAAATTATATCCGGGTGATTTGCGCTTAGGCAGATGAGAGATTACATACTAGACCTCGGAAGGCGAGTAGCAATCCAAACAGAATTGTCTCCTGCTGATAGGGTAGACAGATAGGCATTAAAGGCCTCATTTTGTAAAACACCTAATTTTTGTTTTACGAGTCTGGAAAGATGATTTACGTCTTTGTGGTCTGAGGGTATAGAGATATAATGGGTATAGGATTTCTTGATAAGAAGTTCAGTTCCCCCTTGAGCTCGTCTGTTAGGATAGTCTGTCCTATATGTGTGGTAGCCAGCAATTTTTTGATTATTTCGTTAGAGTTCCTTAGGACCATAGTGAAGGAATTCTTGGATTGAGGAATCATGGTGTGGGAGTTGTAAGGGTCGTTTTGGTGACCAGGTTGGTCAGTAGGGATATGAGTGGAGAAATGAGGGAGTTGTGAGAAGAAGAAGTGCAATAAGGTGTGCAGATCGTTTGCTAAGGGCGGAGTCGGGACGTTGGGGATAGTGGGTCGCTCCCTCCTGTGTGGGGGATGCGGTTGAGGTAAAATATTGCTCACATATTGGAGTTCTGAATTGGCGGTGGGAGGAGGGATGTGTGAGATGGTTGGGTTGGCCGTGATATACGTGGTTGAGACTGAGGTGGAGGCTGAGATGAGGTCTGTGGCTGAGGTTGCTGTTGCTGGTAAGGCTGGTGTCTTGTACGAGATAGAGATCTAGCCCTGGGTAGTGGGCCCGCCTGGGTGGGTTTATCTGTTGGCTTCTGTTCTTGGATGACAGATCGATAAGACACCTGGCTCGACAATTCTTGATGGTGGGCGCAAGTTTCAGGTTGCAGGTTGCTGTGATGATTGTATACTATTTGTTTGATCTGCTTGTATACATCGCAGCCCCTGTAGCTGGCAGGGTGGTTTTTGGAGCAGTGGGCGCAAGTAGCATGTTCCTCCCGTCTTTTTTGGCAGTTGCTGGTGTTATGCGGACCGCCACATTTTACGCACCGCGGGTTATAATTGCAGCCGGCTTTGGTATACCTAAATTGTTGGCAATTATGGCACTGGAGTACCTCTCTTTTTACGAAGGGCCTCTCAATTGTGATGATTGTTCGGCACAGTACTGAAATTAAATATATTTCTTGAACATTGGGCGTTTTTTTAAAAATCTATGAAAAACAGTGTTACGGGTGACTCATCTGTTCCTCTTCCAGAACTTAAACCATTGAGAGTGTTTTTCACCACGAACCCTAAGTCAGTGAGCTCTTCTTTGATGTCATCGATTGGTGCAGTGTGGTGGAGGTTCCTAATAACTACACGTAGAGTCCTCTCTTCTTTTAGCTGGTACGTATGGAACTGGGCATTTACTGATTTCAGGTAGCGTACTATCCCTCTGTAAGAGTCTGATGAGGGTTGATTTTTGTGTCTGTCTTTAGGCTCATACGTACGTATTTTCTACGGCCTACTTTCTTATCCAGCTGTCTGCACGTCAGGCAGAAATTTGAAATGTTTGTAACAAATATTGAAGGGGGCTTTGATACTCGCTGTCGGGTTTCAGAGGTCTCCATGGTTTTTTCATTAGAGAGCACATTGAATGGGTTTGCTGTGAAAAATGGTGAAGTCTCTGTGAGCTGTGAAGTAGTGATCTGAGCCTGGCCGAGCGACCCGGTATCGGAGGGTGAGACTGTTGGTTGATGTAGGTTATTAACCAGCGATGCAGTTCTACTTGTGTTGGAGGTATTATCATTTAAACTGGAAGATGAAGGTGTCTTTGTGGCTTTGTTTTTTTCCTGTTTTATTTTATTTTTGGGGGCAACATTTCTGTGCCTGCTGAGTGAGGGCGCATTCCTTTCATGGCTATTTTTTTTTATGATGACGAGTATCTCCATATTACGTAAGTAATAAATAAACAGTAAATATAAATATTCACTCCTTTTTATCGCTAAGCCAGGGACCAAGCAGAGATTACTTAATCTGCTTAGCCAATAATCTAAGCCGGCCGATAACAGCCTGTTGGCTTGGAGTTGGAGGGGACGCGCTTGACCAAGCACGTCTGCCTATATGCTGTGCGTTTGTTTCTCGGTGATATTCCTCGAAACTTCGCCAATGTCTTCAGACTGGCTACATCTTCAACTGTTACCAGTTTGGTTACAACTAAACACTTTTGATCACTTCAAAAGAAACAATTGACGAGAGCTAACAAAACACCTCCTCCCTTTACAAAGGCTGTTGTCGAACTTTTTAATATATAATTTTATAATACTATACTAAATTTTAGACAAGTGATCTTAAAACCGCGTCACAGCTTCAACCAGCTTAAGTACTCATATGTTCGGTAAATGCTGATTTCAATGACTTCTCCCATCTTTCCACGCTACCATTTCCTTAAGGTAGATTGGGTAAAATTCACAGTCTTATAGTTTCCAGATAGCTCGTTAGGCTGTAGATAAGTTCACTTTAGAACAGCCTTCCTTGGTCAGTAGTCAGGAAACAGTTCGCAGAGCATAATAAGTATTATAATATCTTATTTTCTAAGCTTAAGTATTTAAAAAAAATTTTTAACGCTTATATAATGACAAGTATATTTACTCTAATTGAATACTTACCCCACTCAGTCTTTAAAAGACAGGTATTTAATTTTTTTTTGTTTTTTTTTTTATACTCATTGCTTTTTGCAATGAAACATAATTCGTCATTTACTCTTACTTATATATTTTCTTAATTGGAAACCTGATTAGTACTCACAGCTCCCTGATAATTAGCAGTGTTTGTACAAATCAGCATATTACAAGAGATATTTATTGACGTGAGTGTGATTGTTTTCCCGGTCTTTCCTGGCTCCAATATTCTAGATTTTGTTCTAGCTATCATGCTTGTAACGTTAATGTCCACTGTTTGTGAGATCAAATTATCCTCTTATTCTTGTCTGCGTCAATTAGAATGCGCCATGGAAAATTTTCTTGTTTGTCCTCCTCATATATTCATTACATTTATTAATAGTGTAACATACAACCATTTGCAAATGATAAATGGTCACTCTAAGAAAGTGAATTTAAACAAGTGTGGTATCAAAAACAGAAAACAATTCATTAGAGAAATGGCAGATCACAATATCCATTATTAAAATTGGGATAATAAAATGATTCAATAATTCATAAGATAACAAATTGCCTTAAAGTGATTCAATTATTCAGAGGTTTTCATGCTTCAGGAGATTGCAGTCCGGCCATTTTCTTTGGAAAATCTGGTATTTATCGCACATGAATCTTGTCCAGGTTATGTAACAGCCACTCAGTACTTCCGGGCCACGTGTCTGAAGACAAAAAAATAACACGGTTAGCGGTGCGGGTCTTCTCAGTTTTTTAGTTGTATTCCGAGTAAAGTATTTACCGTAAATTCCATTTATCTTCATTTGCTTTTTGTCTTTGAAAAATTTCAACAGATCTTCAACTATCCTACATTGGGGCAGCTGGAAATATGGTCCGTTCAAAATTTGTATGTGTGTATATTTCTGTAAGCGCACTAGAGTCCGCAATGATCAAAACAATGTAACATCTAAAACTTCCTTTTACAAATCGTTGGATAGCAAAATCATTCAAGGATTTAAAGGGGTTGTTAAAATAAGTGCAAAATATAAAATAATAATATATTCGTCATCGGCAGTGGGGTTCTTTTCTTCTTTAAAGTCAGGAAATTATATTAGATTTTTTTTTGGGGGGGGGGGGGTTCGGTCAAGTTAGATCCAAAAAAATACAAATTTTAAAAATGTGTATTTTATTCTTATTATCTGCCAACGTTTCGGCTTACATTGTAAGCCATTTTCATGGCTATCATGAAGGCGAGAGGGGAGGTCGTATCCCTAAGATCACATTTTCATGACAGATCTACTTTGACGATTAGCGCTGGTTTCCAGTTCTTGCTGAGTCTGTATCCGCCCTCCCTGTTGATTCTTCGTTATTTTGATGGCTTCTCTGATGGTCCGCCGATAGTAGTTGCTTTCGCGGGCCAGTACTGAAGCGTCTTCGAATTTGATGTGGTGGCAGGTGTTGGCGAAGTGTTCTGCTAGAGCTGACCTCTCTGTGCGTCCGTGTTTGATATCTGCGATTTTTAGAAGTAGTAAACATAATGACGAATAAAGCAGATTTATCTCAGAAAATCAAGCTATTCACGTTTGTAATATTTTAAAAAAATTTATGTTAGAGCGCGCTCGTGTTCACAACTTTTATAAATGAAAATTGAAAACCAAAATTTTTATTAATTAATGTGAGGGAATAGAATAAAAAAATAGTTATCTTGCTTGTCCCGGCAGTGTAATGGTTTTAGCATACCGGCCCGGAATGCAGGAGATCCAGGTTCGAGTCCAGGCTGGGACAGATAGATTTTTTATTCTATTCCCTCGCATTAATTGTTTAAAATTTACGTGGGATAATATACCACAACTAAATTAATATTTATAAATGAAAACCGAAGTTCTGTGCTTCAATTTATATTTACAAATTGTTGAATGAGCTTGTTAATGCCTTAAATCGACGAGGGGGGAATGGGGGGTTTGAAGGGAGACAAAAATGATCTTCGTTATTATAGGTATTACGAAGATAATAAATATAATAATAATAAATATACATAAATAAGGCGAGATTTGTCATTTTATAACATTAGTGTTCAATAACGTTATAAAAACACATAAGGAGGAAGATATTTTATTAAAAAGTTTTTTAGTATTTATTCTTTCTGTTACAAAATCTTGAATGAATTATGTTTTACTGAAACCCGGGGGGAGTTTACAGGAAGTTAAAAATTTTAATATAGATATCTTTATTTATAATTGAATTTGGAAAAAGTTATAAAATTTAATTTTTACGAAAAATGCTTGTTAGGGAAGAGATTGCTCTGAGTCTCTTTTCACCGACGAGGGGCGAGAGATCCCCGAAAAATTTGCACTGCACTCTCTATCCCACCTGTTCTTGATTAATATATNCTTATATATATATATATATATATATAGAGAGAGAGAGAGAGAGAGGGAGAGAGCAAGATGACAAAGTACAAAGTTCAAACCGTCCCTTTAAATCCTCAGGTAAATACGTTTTGCCGTAAGACTATTGTTGCTGAATAATAAGATTTTATCTCTAATATCTTAAAATTAAGCCAATAATTCATAGTTGTTCTTAAAGGATAAATAGATTATTTATTTTATTTTTAGGTAGATAAAATACACTCATGTTATCTATTTGGTAATGTATATACACAACTATTTATACTGCTTGATTAATATCTAAATTAGAGATATAGAATATGATAAATATATATGCGGATAGCCAAGGCTTCATGGAGGATATGAAATATGACACCACCCAGATATTTGATTTCCAGATAACAGGTTCCACACACTACCTGTTTTGGCCGAGCTTTCCGTCTGGGATTTTATTTATTATTTACAGACACTTCCGACAAAGCTATCAGGGCTTAAATGGAATTTCAGTTCGGGGAAAATGTCTGGAGTATCTCTTTGCAGGATTGTCTTATCTCAAATTTATTTTAAGAAGATGAAAATGTATCTCTCAATGAAAGTTTCCTCAAAATAAGGGGGAAAATCCCCCTAAGGAAATTGTTTTAGTAGATAGTGAATATTTGTATTTGTACTATCCATATAATGAAAAAAAAAAAACATTTCTAATGATTTTATTCATAATCACACATACAAAAATGTTATGCGGAAAAGCAGAGGAGAAGGAATTCCAAAGATAGACGTTATAGGAATTGGCTGGAAATGGTGACGTACATTCTCATTGCAGAACTTATGTAGTATGGAGAGCTTCATTCCACATACGTTCCAGGTTCGGGAAAGGAGTGCAGCGAGGTCAGAAGAGGTCCTATCCGATTTTGACTAACGAAGAAATGGGAGGTAACCCTGCTGGTTATCCGCGAAATTAACAGTAAGCTCTAATGATGACATTGTTTGTATAAGTGACCTTGAGGCCATAATCTTATTTTACTTGTAAAATGGCCATTAAATCTTAACTCCGCTGTATTGAGAAATATCTTAACTCTTAAATTTCTGCTTGCCAATAGACAGTATTTGTGTTTTACATCTGGGCGAAATATACTGTATGATTTATAAATACTTTTGAACAGATTTGATGAAAATCTAGCTATTCAACTTGCTTTTTTAAAAAATATTTTTTATTAATTTAAGTAAAATAAGCAGCAGTATTAATATGGTATCTATGTGTTTGTTAAATCATCTGTTACATATATATATATATATATAATATAGAGAAAGCGGAGAGCTGAATTTTGACGTAAATTACTATAAAATAGTGAAGGATTTAATTCTGAGGGAGTCACTTTATTTTTTCACTAAAGTCGTGATCTAAATTTCTTGCATTTATACATTTTAGAATAAAGATAAAAAATAAATCTGCTAAGAGTGCTTTATTAAAAAATAATATTGCCTATTTAAGATACACTTGATTTTTTTTCGGAAGGTTCATTATTATTATTTTGGATTTATTTTCTCAATGTCTCACTGGAAAAGCTTTGAAAGCAATATTGGCATTGTTTACGCTTCTTAATGTAACCGATCAAGTTGGTCTTAATTTGTATTTTGTTGGATCATTTCTTGCTAGATTATATTGAATCGATATTTATCGAATACATAATTGGTTGGGCAAAGTAAAAAGGTACTGCTGGGTAATAACACTAAACATATTAATGAAATAATTAAATTCTTAGAAAAAACGAAATTAAAACGATCAATATAAAATGTATATGTGTGTGTGTGTGTGTGTTTGTGTGTGTGGGTGGGTGGGTGTACATTCATTATTTACTTCATTTCATCTTGATGACATTTAATAATTTTCTATAAATGTTAACAAATTAATATATTATTATTATATCCAGATCTAAAACAAATTCGAGTGAATAAATGCCAATACATTATCTTTTGCATACTATTTATTAAATTAAATTTTTAGAATCCCAAAATTTATGTAAAATTGAAAATAACTTATTTCTTTGCCTTCTAGAGAGTAAATTGCAGATCCTCTCTCAAGGGCTGTAGCCATAGAGCAATAATGTTGATCCATGCATGTAGGATGGTCCTGGGACAGCTGCGTGCCGCCTGTCGGCTGATCGGGGTCCTGCTGGCGTGGGGCGGGTACCCGTCCGTCGCGCCGGGGTCGTCTCCTTGCGGCGGCTACTTTAACGATTTACATACCTCTAGGGAATTATTATCTATTGTATTTGAGGCATCCATGACCTATATGGTTGATATGCCTTTAAAAAAAAAAAAAAAAAAAAGGTACCTTCAGGAATAAACCCTTAGTCTTTTAGAGACTTTTAATTTTTTTTTGCTGCGAAAAATTAGGAAGCCTGTAATGTCTTTACGTATCAAAGTATTTATTAAATTCATAAATAATTGATGAAACTTAACAAAATGTGTCCTGCGAGCAGGATTCATCGAAGAGAATCCTTTAATAGCTGATTAGTAAACGTAAAAGTCTGAAATTGGATTATCACGTAACAAAGCAAAAATCGTTGCTGGGTCAACAGTCAAGCCGAGAGAATTCGAATCGGTTTTTCAATCCTGGCAGTGCGGGTTCGATTCCACCCTGACTGTTTAGAATAGGGTGGCTTTCTGGGAATAGCTCTTTTTGATTAGATAAATTAGAAAATAATTAAATAAAAGCGATTATAGTGTTATAAAGGGATTACAGCTATTGGGACCTCTCTCTTCATTGGGTAAAATCAAAGAATAGTTATTAATTTTTTTTTGTGGTATTTAATCCCACGTAAATTTTAACAATTTTTAGTGCAAGGGAACAGAATAAAAACAGCTTGGCAATATCAGCTCCTCCGAGCATAATACGATAGACGTTAGACTCTCGACACTAGTGTGGGGAATTTAATAAATTATCAGACTTTACCTGGTAGCATAATTGGTTAATGCACTGGCTCAGATAGCAGGAGATCCAGGTTCGAGTCCTGGCTGGGACAGTTAGATTTTTTTTCTGTTCCCTTGCACAAAAAAATTGTGAAAATTTACGTGGGAATAAATACCATAAAAAATAATATTTATAAAATTAAAATTAAAAGCAAATAACGAGAGTCATTTAAACAGCTTGGACAAAGTACAAAGTTCAAACCGTCCCTTTAAATCCTCAGGTAAATACGTTTTGCCGTAAGACTATTGTTGCTGAATAATAAGATTTTATCTCTAATATCTTAAAATTAAGCCAATAATTCATAGTTGTTCTTAAAGGATAAATAGATTATTTATTTTTNAAAAATAATATTTATAAAATTAAAATTAAAAGCAAATAACGAGAGTCATTTAAACAGCTTGGCAATGTCAGCCCCTCTGAGCATAAGACGATCTATTCTTGACCTCGGAGGTTAGATTCTCGACACTAGTGCGGGGAATTTAATAACTTATCAGATTGGTCTCGGTAGCATAATTGGTAAATGCATCGGGTCGGATACCAGGAGATCCAGTTCCGACTTTAGCTTGAAGGGTCCTGTCAGAAGTCCTTGAAGAGCAATGGAAACGAAAATGAAGAATCATTCAGGAGATGGGGTCAGCTTCGGCGAGGCTGAGGGAGTCCGGGAACAAGGAAGGCAGGTCCTTGACTTCGAGAAGCATGCATAAACTGTATGTCTTGTAAGCCACGCAAGGAAGGTGGTAAGACTTTTAATTTACGTAGGGCTTGCAGAATCAAGTAGCTATCTCTCCATTTTTGACAACTTCATGGCCTCAAAGATAATGTCAGTAGCCCTGAACTATCATTGCCTATCATAGAGTCCTTCTTTACAATTAGACCACTCTGTAAAGGAACTGACACCAAAGTGGAACAGGCAGTAAAGGATGCAGGAAGTTCCTGGATGCTAAGAGGTGACTTCTTACGGTCAGATGAGGACTAGCACTGTATAGTGAAAAAACTTTGGATTTATCTGGTCATTATAATCATCAAACGACGCCATTCTACAATGCTAAAAGAGAGATTAAATTATTTTGTGATTCGTGACAGTTCCTAATAACTCGCCTTTTTGACAGTGTTGCATATTTCACCGGCCTGTTCAAATTAAAGTTTTAATTTAAGTTCAAAGCTAAGATCATGGAGGAGTATGTGTATGTGTTCGGGTCTAACAATTTTGAGGCTGCGGGTTCAAATCCCGCCCATGGCATGCTTTTATTTATAGATAAAAGCTTATCTCTTGAGCCATGGATGTTTAGAATGGGGTGACAACCTGTAGATAATCCCTCTCTCCATGACCCTATGGGGTTAAAAAGGAGGAGGGAAAAAAAGCAACAACCCTAGACTCCTGTTTGAGGGTTGCTAGGTCAGCATGTCCGAGCCTTGTGATAAGGCGACCCTTCCAATCCTACTATAGGCATAGGGACTGATAACTGCCCTGCCCGAATTAAAAGTTATTCAGGAAACCAAAAATTTCGTTCATATGCCCCCCAGTTTTACAGGATATAAATAAAGTAAGTCATCGTCTTTGAGAGTCCGGTCTAGGATCTGAATGCTTTGTTTCTATAAACAGAAGGTTTTCTGGATAATTGTTTTCTTATTTGGCGAGAGAAAATAAATGTAAAACATGAAAGAGATATTCTTATCCACATTGTCCGCTATAGAGAACTTCATATATCCAATCATATTGGAATTGGAATAGACTACAATAAGGCTCTATTAATATACCCCTAGAGTATATACTCCTTGGGAAAATTTGTCGGTGACTCGTGGGTAGAAAATAAACTTCTCTGTTTATAATAATATAAATATTTTATTTGGTTGTGGTTTTTTACCCCACGTAAATTTTAAACAATTAATGAGAGGGAACAGAATAAAAAATCTATCTGTCCCAGCCAGGAATCGAACCTGGATCTCCTGCTATCCGGGCCGGTG
>KZ807459.1:363662-376866 GCA_000696205.2 Oncopeltus fasciatus
CAATGCCCCAAAATAAATTTTATAAATTTATTTCATAAATTAAATATAATATTAAATAATCACAATAAATAGTGATGTAATAAATATAATTGAAATAGTTTAAAAATTAAGTCTTATTTTCTCTTTCTAGTAATACTGATGCCGCAGCATGTGGCTTGGAGGGAGCTATATCACCTGTATACCTGTGAAAATAAAATATAATATATAATTATTTACTGTTTCAGATAACAGGTCATCATAATAATATATAATATACAACACTAAACAATACTAATCAATAACAAAGACATGTAATTAGATGTTTTGTGCTGTATGTATGTTAACTAATCCAGCGCTGTGTATTATTGTTACTTATTGTTCTATTATTACGCACAACAGTTTTGCTTGTCATTATTATTTTTATAGTATCTTAGTATGTTGCTTTTACCTTTTTAAGGAATGCCTGAAATATTGTAATAATATCTTATAGTCTTGTTATGAACTATCTTTAGTATTCCCCCTTCGTATTTGTTATATCTTATAGTACTCTTATAATCTATTTTCAGTATTGCCTATCGTATTGTTATACTATTTTATAGTGCTGATATTACTTATCTCAAGTATTGTCTATTGTGCTAATATTACATATTTTAGATGTGCTCGACAGATTTCTTAATAAACAAATTTCTTTCTTCCTGTCTTAGTACAGTTCTATTTTTGTTATTGATGGACGATTTAATTTTTCCGTGGGGTGTCTAATTAAGTGACCAATTCTTATTTAGATTTCTAATTTTCGCTAAAACATTAATTGATAGAATAGAGAAATTAAGAAGCGAGAAGAAAAAACTATTTAAAAAAAACATTTTTGAGAGAAAAAATTAAGATAAATATAGATCATCTATATTGATAGAGATGGCGACATTACAATCGCAACCACTGTCTTGGGTTTAAAATGTTCATTACATTTTCGTCATCTTCAAAATTAATCAAACTTAACTTTAGACAGTCAAATCTAGTTGAACTTGAAGTGGAAAATATTCTCAAAGAAAGAAAAGAGGAGTCAAAAATAAACTTTTTAATAATTAATGAAAAATATGTATAAAAATAACTCAAAGAACATTGGAAATAATTTTTAATTATACTTCGTAATTATTTTGTTTCTCTGACTATAAAGATGTACAATCTAAAGTAATTAAACTAAAATGTGACACCGAAAAACTATTGAACATAATAAAACTATGATTAAACATTACTGAAGAAAGAAAACTTGTAATAATTTTGTACAGAATTGCATAAGGAAGTTTGTAATATATTATCTCCCTTTCAACCACATTGGGCGAAGAAGGTGGACCATAGTTAGCCACCCAATTCTAAACACCCATGGCACTGGGCAAGATTTTATTTTACGAATGGCATCCATAAATCAGAGCATTTTAGCAATATTTAGAGCAATGCTTTATTACTCTTATTAGAAAAATTATAAATGATAACGGAATAAGTTTGAGTGGCACCTTCATTATTTCATTAGATTCTTAAAATAAATTATAAATTGGAGAATTGATTTTATACCAATAAATAATAATAATAAAATAAAATAAAAATCTAAACTTAAGCTAATGTGTTATAAAACATTTTTTTCATGCAAAAGCCTCTTAAACCATATTCTTCAGTATTTGATGTAAGGATTTCAGGTCCTCTTTTACACTCTTTTAAGTTTCGAGTTTTAAATTTTTTTAGTTTTCATTCTATTTCATCATAAGTTTCCTATAATTTAGCAAATTTCCCATGGTGAAATCAAGCTACCCAAGTTAGTACCATAACACAACTTTAAACAAATTTCAGTGGATCTCCAACAACTTTACATCAGAGAAGCTAAAATTATGGTCCAGCATCTGGAATTTTATAAATAATGAGACCAAATTTGGTATTTAAGCTTCTTGCAAACTGTTAGATGAGTTTGTTATTAAATTGAGAATTGGGTTCAGAGGGAGGCTAAAATTTAAAATTTGTATATCCACTTGTCATTAAATATTTGTTACATTAAAATAAAAAATGTGCCATATTACATTTTTTTTCAATAGTAATATTCAACATTTTTCAAAAGCTCAAGGAATATTATCTTTACATCAAAATTAACCCCCTCCACTCCTCCCTATCTGCCCAGCCCTGATTCTCAGTCCAGAAAGCAATCACTACATACGATCACCTTAAACCTCACCTTGGGAGCGACTATCAAGTCTTTCACCTGTACCTTACCTATCAGAGGTTTGAACGAAATCTGGACATCAGTTGGCAAGCATTTCTTCACCATCAAAAGTCCCCAACAACCTTTATTGTTTCGTACTTTATTTTATNAAATATATAATTTTATAACTTTTGCCTTACAATGTATTTCCTCTTTGTAGATTTAATTTATATTGATATTATAACTAAAAAACTAAGTTTAGGTAATAATTATTATAGTATTGTTATATTATTTATTTCATTCAATTAATAATTTTTTTTTATTTTGTGTACATTTTATTTATTTTCATTCTGAATTGGTCCAATACCTATAGTTGATAAATATTACATTTGGAAAATAATATTTATTTTGCAACCATTATGAACACTTAAAGTTAAATTTTTATTAATATTTCGAACTAAAGAAAAGTTTTTCTTTAATAAACAAAAAGAACAATTAAGTTTTCGTTTGTTAACTATGAAACTATGTTGTTTTGTCAAAAAAAAAAATTAAAATTGGGAAGAGGTCTGAGATATTTTAAACATATTATAAAGATATTTTAATGTTTTATTTTTATTATAAAATGGGAGTCCATTATTATGCTGTCATCGGAAAGATGTCTGGGCTTTGAGGAAGAGGTGTTGAGATACAAAAGCACTCAACTTTGATAAATAAATATCATTATTATCGAGGGAAGTTTAACAGTTTTTAAATCCTTATAATCAAAGTTTTATCATTTTATGATAAAAAATATAAGGTGTTTTTCATGTTTTGAGTATTGATTGTTTCCGAAGAGAAAGAGATAATTTTTATGTTAAATCCAGAAATTTAAAAGTTCAAGGAAGCATAACTTTCACCAGGGAAGAAAGCATTTTCAAGAAATCAGGTTTTAAATTCTTAATTATTTTTTCATGGATATAGAATATATTGTTCAATCTCTGGTTTTACAATTTATCAATATATTTCATTAGGATACAAAAAGCTTTGGATTAGATCAGCCTGTCTAATCCAAAAATTTAGAAATTTTGATTTTATATTAGCTATCCTTAGCTACCAATACCTTAGTTATCCTTAGCTATCAATAACCTTAGCTTAGTTATAGTTAGCTATCAAAAACCTTAGCAACCTTAGCTGTCTAGAACCTTAGCTATCCTCAGCTTAGCTATCTTAGCTATCCTTAGCTTTCCTTAGCTATCCTGAGCTCTCAAAAACCTTAGCTATCTTCAGCTATCATAAACCTTAGCTATCCTTAGCTATAAGAAAATCTTAGCTACCTTAGCTGTCTACAACCTTAGCTACCTTAGCTGTCTTCAATCTTAGCTATCCTCAGCTTAGCTATCTTAGCTATCATAAACCTTAGCTATCCTTAGCTATAAAAAAACCTTAGCTATCTTAGCTGTCTACAACCTTAGCTATCCTCAGCTTAGCTATCTTAGCTATCCTTAGCTTTCCTTAGCTATCCTGAGCTATCAAAAACCTTAGCTATCTTCAGCTATAAAAAACCTTAGCTATCCTTAGCTATAAAAAACCTTAGCTACCTTAGCTATCCTTAACTATCAAGGATAGCTCCTATCAGTCAGAACTGTGAGTATATTAATACTCACAGTTCTGACTGATAGGAATATAATATATACGTGAGTTGCTTTTTAGAACTACAGATAACGGACAAATGATGAAAGCATTTAAAAAAAAAATTGTATAACCCTTAAAAAGTTATAGCTATTTTGAGACATTAATTCCATTAGGTTACTTTAATCCAATTCTTATGAATAGAGCTCAATTAAACATGATGCAAACAGGAAAGAAATAAACTAAATTTCAAATTTCATAAAAATTATTTTCGGTTTACAATTCTTATAAAACTAAACTAAATTTTCAAATAAAGTAGTAAATACAAAATCACAATTGAAATCTTTTTAAAAAATGTCACACACATGTAAAAATTTTCTCAGAAATCAGGCACTGTGTATTCGGTTTATGCCCTGGGCTGGATTTTAACAAAAAATACAACTTTGCCCAGAGCATTTGATTATGAATCCTGTTTAGAATAGGGTGGACACTAATCGATAGCACCACCAAGAGTGTGAAGAGGAGTTAAAAAAAAAAAAAAAATTCAAACAGGCACAAGCAACTGTTATTTGGTATATTAAGCTAGCCAATACAAACTGTAGAATAAATTTATTTTTGGTTGAAATTTAATGAGAAGTAAGGGGGTGTGGGAGGATATTAATTTTTGGGTACTGGGAAGCTTGGTTGGTGGGATTGGAAAGATGGTTTTGCTAGAATATATAGAATAATTATGTTAACCACCTTAGATTCTATATATATCATGGATATTTGTACTATTTTGGAACCTAGCAATGTACTATTTTATTTCAGGAAAATCTTGAATGGCTTTTGGTTGAAGAGACATTAAATTTGGTATTCGATGCACTAGAGACGAAATTTTGAGGTTGGGTTATACTTTCAATTTAAGGCTATTTAAAGTGATTTATCTTTTATTAAGAAAATTAAATAAGAATTTAATTAGTGATGGGATAAGTCAGAGTCAATCGTGGTGCTGCGAAGTTCAGTTCATTTAAGGGTATGATCGAAAAATAAGACTTGCCCAGAACAAGGGTAAGATGGATTTCTATAAAAGGGTGGTTATCTTCAAATAGTGGCTCCCCCTAAGATTTTAAATGGTTAAATATAAAATTACTTGCTTTCAGGATAAGATTACTTGTTACTTGCTAAAAAGCTTTAAGTAAGATACATACCTCTGCACTTCAGATTCTGCACCAAGCAGACGACTTCTGCTCTAAGATCACCCCTAAGATTGTCGGTCATCCCTTGCTCTTCCTGGAGGCGGTGCTCTCCCTGCTAACCTGCCTCTGCCACTCGGCCCTCCGCCCTTGCTGGCCACTGCTCAGAATCCTGTCGAGGACCTGTCTTATCTTGGCGTGGGGCCTCTCGAACGGGTTGGGATACATCTCGTACTCCGGCACTAGTGGGACTCTCGTCCCGTCCAGGGTCAACACTCCCTTTTATACCCCCCTACTCCTGTGACGTCAATACCCCAACAGCCGCTCCGTCTAATTTCCACTACATAATCATTACCCAAGTACTATGCGAATAAATAAACAAGAGACGTATTGTGCTCAACTTGCTAATGATGGAAATGTTAAACGTTTTTGACTTTTTTTTTCTCTTTTTCTTTGACGAATGCATTTTTCTCCGAGAGAAATTGATTTAAAAGTAGTTGCAGCTATAATTAATTAAAATTTTGTATGTGTATGATACATTACAATAAGTACTGCATGTGCAGGAGCGACAGCACAATGTTTATTTTTTATTCAAATTTACATTTATTCATTTGGTTAATGAATCCTTGAAATTGACTGGTAATTATAAATATTTGTTTTTACTAAATTTAAAAGTGTAAAAAACTATTTGATTGTATATGTATCCTTTGATAATGAAGCCAATAATAAAGAAATTGAGCAAGTTTATTCGCTCTTTTATAATCTCATCATACCACTGATAGTGGGGTCTTATTTTACATACAGATTCCCAAAAAATGTATTTATTGATGTGTCAAAATTTTCTTTCCCAAATTTTTTTTTTTCAAAATTTTCTTTTAACTAAAATACAGCAAAATTCATGGACTCTGAATACGAGCCTATCATAGACACTGCAATACACATTTATATGCTTGTTAATGCTTTAAAGCCTAAGTTTGTAATTTTCTCAACAGAATTTGGCATATCGCTTTTTAACACGAGACTAAAAGCAGAGTAAATTGTCAAATAACGGCCAAGTCGTCTTTTTCACAATGTATAATGAAAAATAATTCCTCCAAGGGCTTGGGGCTTATACTCAAGACTCTAAGGATGAACGTGTCGAAAGTTTGGATAAATACATTGCGGGAAAGACAACTTGGCCTTTATTTAATACTTAGTTGTGAGCCGGCTGTATACATAAGGATATTCAAAAGACTGATTTCGTTAAAGGCTGAAATAATTTAGGAGTGTGGGGTAGGGATACTGAAATTTAATTAATTTATTTATTTTTTTGATAAAATCAATTAAAGATGAAAATGTAATACATTTTATATACAATTTTTCACAAAAACATATTTTTTTAATTTAATTTTCTATCATTTTTATCTTACAAATTTGTACTAAATGGATTAGTATGATATTTATAAAATAATCATTAATTATGATGGTTGAACTTCTAGATTATCCTATGCTACTTAGTGGTAATAATATTCCTTATTCTATTGGGATTTTTAAATGGGTTTTTATTAATTTATTTTGCATATATAAATGTTAGATGGGAAATATACTAAGTTTAAGAATTTCCTGTATAACAACCATATATATATATATATATGTTTCTTTGAGTTATTCGGAAATCTTAGTATTAAGAGTGGATAATATTGCACTTTTAAAGTGATATAAGTTTAGTTCTACCCTACTGATGTCTCACAAGGTAATTCAAATCGTCGGCAAAAATATTATTATATTTTATTATATATTATATTATTATAAATATTATAAGTATTTAGCCAAACAATTTTGGAGTATTACGCTTTTAAGTTTCAAATACATAAGATCATTAACTATGATACGAAGGAATTTGTTGTTTTTTTTCACAGCTCCTGTGTGACCGACAATTTTAAATCAATTATTAACGAAACCTAACATCTCTCCAACAATATGTTCAGATAACTGTTTATATCGACTTCAGATATCAAATGTGCCATCTATATTAGTTTGTTAGTGAATCCGCTAAAGCGCTTGGTAATGCACTTGTGCACCATTTTAACGCTCATTTATGTTATTCCCCACTCGATAAAGCGACCTTCTTCTTGCTACTGTCTCCATGCTGGTCAGTACAGCATGGAGACAGTAGCAATGTATCTATGCTACCGTCCCATAACATTAAAGTGACCTACATTCTTATTTTAAATTTTATCGCTTTCTATGGTGGCTTTAAATGTGATCCAAATCAAAATGTTCCAGTCGTCAGTCGTCAAATTTCAAATTTTGCTTCTTGAAATTAAAAATTACATTATATGCAAATTTCCACACAGTGGTGAAGCGGAAATCTTGAGCCAGACGAGATTCGTTCCCTTTGGTGGAATTTACAGTGGGAATTTACAGCTATGAAATTGTGGTAAGTGGACTTTGTACTTAAGTACTGAAGAAGACCGTAGATCTATGACGTAATACACTTTGTAAAGTAAAGTTAGGTACATCAGCAGAAGTTAAGCGCATTCTGACAAAGCCTCAACTATCGATATACTCATGGACCGCACGTTATGTTATCTCCTTACCTTTCTCCAAATTAATGATTTGTGGCGGTTCAAGAAATTACAGGATTATCAGATTTCCACTTAGCGGTGAAGCAGAAATCCCGAACCAGGCGAGATCAGTTCCATTTGGTAGAATTTGCAGTAAGAAGAGCACTGAACAAAACTGTTTTTGAAACCAAAGAAACGGCCGACGATACGTGGAACGCCTTAAATTATATGTGGATTTTCAAATTCTTGTTCTTACTTATTTCGCCATTTATTTGTACCCATTTGGCTTACACAGTAAGTTGCACAGTATATTTTGTTTTGTTTGTAGTTTTAGAAAACGCTCCTCCAATAGAGAATATGATCTAGTTTTAAACAATAATTAATTAAACTAAATTTTTAAAGAATGAAAAATAAATTTTATTCTTGGAAATAAGTCCCCTTGAATAGCATAGAGGTTACAGCTGACAGTATAGATGATTCTGACCTAGTTACATCAATAAAAATTTTATTGAACTTATACAATGTGTAAGCTGAAAGTTTTTTTGTATAAGGCTCTTTTGCTCTTACTCGTTTACTCGTACTCGTCTAAACGCACTGGTCTATTCTACTCGCCTACTCTTACTTGTCTATCCCCACTCGTCTACTCGTACTCGTCTAAACGCACGGGTCTATTCTACTCGCCTACTCTCACTCGTCTACTCTTACTCGTCTACTCGTACTCCTCTTCTCGCACTCGTCTACTCGTACTCGTCTAAAGGCACTGGTCTATTCTACTCGCCCACCCCCACTCGTCAACTCTAACAAGTCTATCCCCAATCGTCTACTCGTACTCCTCTTCTCGCAATCGTCTACTCGTACTCGTCTAAACGCACTGGTCTATTCTACTCGCCCACCCCTACTCGTCTACTCTTACAAGCATATCCCCAATCGCCTACTCGTACTCCTCTTCTCGCATTTGTCTACCCTCATAAGCTCAGAGAATTATGATAAGAATCATAAAACCAGACGAGTAACCAATGCCCCAAAACTAACAGACAACAATAAAAAAACTACACCAACTTGGTTTTACTCTGAATGGCGTCAAGGTCAAGAATAAGCTCTCACTGTGTTAACAACTCAGAATCTAACAAAAAATATATTTATATATTAAAAATAAGAAAAACTTAATAGAAGAAGACAAAACAAGGAGACTCATAAAACACAAAAAGAAGCAATTTTGGATAGCACATGTGGAGACAATTCACACAAACACGCCTATTCGGAAAATATGGAAAAAGATTCACAGTATATAAGGTTAAAAATATAAAATCTGTTATATTAACATTTAATTAAATTCAAACATATAGAATGTTCGAATTTGATTAAGGGGCTTAGGAAATATTATTTAATTTTAGACTAGTTTGGAATTAAAATGATTTATAAGTCCCAACTTAAATCGTTATTCGTAACTCTTTATTTTATATTTTCTAACTCATATAATACAAAGTTGGTTACTCGAAACTGAGTTAAGTAAAATTAACGTTTTCGCAAATGTAAAATTTAAATTTATTAATTTATTTATAAGAAAGAGGCGGTACTAATTTATAACAAGAGTCCTGTACATGGGCATTAAAAAGAAAACTCTATTGATATAGATCTTTCTACATCATTGTATTGAGTTTTTGTGTACCTTCCGCAAAATGTTTCGAATAGGTGAAAGTAAAAAATCATATTTTTCATATATGTTAATGGTTTATTAACAAGGATTATATAATTTCTATATAGCTTACTTAATTAAAAAGAAAGCATTTTGTAGATAACGATTATTTACATTGAGGGAGTTGATAAGTCCAAGGAACCCAATTAGTTGCGGCCATATTTATTTTATTCTTGAGGAATAAAGTTGTTTTATATAAAGGCCTTTGATGTTTAATATTAACGAAACGTAAACCACAACCAGTTAAGAGTTTTTTTATTTTTCAGCTCCTGCGATTGATGGGCGCTTGAGGGGAAGTTTGAATCCTGATTTATTTCCTCATTAAAATTATATTTATACTAAAACTAAGAATTGTTATTTTTATATTTTATTTCTCAACTTTGGAAATCTTCTTATAAAACACTGAGTTATATATCTAGGAAAGTCTCGTTTTGAATGCTTAAATCTACTTTTATTTTCAATTTCCGCAAGTTTACTTGTCTTCTCGTTTAAGAGTCAAGTTTTCTGTGGAACTCCATCTTCTCTTAATGGCTCTTTCAATATATATTTGCGCTGTATCTCCAAGTTTTAAAATTATAATTCTTGTTTATGTTTTTCTTTTAAATTACCAATGTAAAACCTGGTCGTTAGCTTGATTACATCTTTATTATCAGTATTTGATTATTAAAATAAATTTAAATTATTAAGGTAAAGAATTCCTGTTGNATGCAAGAGGTACATAATCTAAGCAGATTTCCCATGTTTCTTTTTTTTTTAAATATCACAATAAGATTAAATGATAAAATATAATTTAAAACTGGAGAGAACAATGAGAGTAAAAGGTATGAACACCCACCTTTGCTCTAGACTTGCCTGGAAGGAAGTGTGGGGAAAGTGCTAACTAATTAATTGATACATTTTTAAATAAATTATAAGACACAAACCTTACAAAATTACAATTTACAACTATCATGTTCTGGAAATTTTTTATTAACTAAAATAACGAAGAAGATTTTTCAATTATAAATCCCTCCAAACCCACCTTATTAATCATTCGATTTTAACCAAACATTAATCCTTACAAGGGTTTGCAATGAAAAACCTAAATATTGAATTTGAATCTATAAATATTAAAATTGAAAGTGCCTGTTTACTCAAAATTATATAATTAAATAAATTTTTAATTAGCTTATTTTACAAAAATGTTATAAAAATAAAATTTAGATCTGATTTCTTTAGACCATTTTTTGTAATCCTAATAAAACAAATTGTTAGGATTTTAAATTTTAATCTTCCTCTAAATCCCCTTCCACATGGATCAATTAGAGCCATTAATGAACTCATCAGATGGTTTGAAAAAAAAAAAACAGCTGAAATATTGAATTAGGTACAATTTTAAAAATTACAGATGCTAAAGTAAGTACGCGCACGCGTGCGTGTGTGCTTGTGTGTGTTCGTGTGTGTACGTTCGTGCGGTGTTCGTAAGTGTGTGCTTACGTGTGTGTGCATTATTAAAACGAAAATTGACTCTGAGCATGCCTTGTTATGGGAGAGAGGACTGTGGTTTTGAACAACCATGTTTTCCAAGTTAAAATAACTGAACAACTTCTATATACAGCTTCAGATTTACAACTGAAGACGAGAGAGTGCGCCTATATCCACATTCTCAAATCCACCTTAAGACCTGGCATCAATTGCCAACAACAGGAAGATTAGGGGACCTTTCCGCAGCATCAGTCTCTCTTCACTCCTCACCGATGAAGGGCGATAAATTCCCGAAAATGTTGATCTTTGTAACTTTTTTTCTTTTTGTTAGTACACTGCACTCTCTATCCCACCTGATCTTAGTTTTTAAATGCCTCAGCCACGAGTGTTTCATTTTATATGTATATATATATACGTTCAAAAAACTTTTTAAATTAAAGGTACTGAAAACACATGAAAATTCNCGAAAGCTCGGCAAATAACAACAATTTGACTCGGTCCAACCCGGAAGATGAAATGGTAAATACATCTGACGACCGACGAAGCCTACGTGAACATATAATGAGATCAGTTAATGTTCATAAATTATCACAGATAATTACACCTACTTATTACAAACTAACCTACTGCCCTTACAGACTAACAATAAAAAAAAATCATAAATAGAAAAATATAAATAACTTACAGCTAATAAATTAATTATTATGTACAAATAAATTAAATATGCTTCTTTACTGCGAGGCCTCAACATCACTTTACTGTTACTGTACTGCAATTGTAACGACTACCCTAACAGTCGGAACACGTCATCTGCCACGGAAACTGACACTGACTGTGCCTTTATTTAACGCTTAATTGTGAGCCGGCTGTATATATAAAATGACTGATTTCGTTAAAGGCTGAAATAATTTAATAGTGTGGGGTAGGGTTTCTATAATTTAATTAATTAATTAATTTTTTTGATAATATCAATTAAAGATAAAAATGTAAAATATTTTATATACAATTTTTCACAAAAACATAGTTTTTCAATTTAATTTTCTATCATTTTTATCTTACAAATTTTGTACTAAATGGATTAATTTGTATGATATTTAAAAATTAATCATTAATTATGATGTATTTACCGTTTCTTCTTCCGGGTCAGACCGTGTCAAATTTTTGTTATTTGCCGAACTTTCGCACATCATGTGATGGCTTCTTCAGGGCTGAAAAGAGAATGAGAGTTGTNTATTGAATATATGAAGATTTGTTGATATTTTCCTTTTTTTTTCTTACTTTTTTTCAACTCCCATCAACATGAATAGATAGACCTTCTTATGGGGAAAAAAATTACTAAAATTCAAAGTAGATTTCTTTTAATACGGGTAAGAGAAGTCGTGGGTCGGTAGGATCAGCGTTCTTACTCTAGTCCTCAAAGAGCTCACAAACTAAGTTTGAAATAAATCTCTTACCTCCCACCCTGGATCTGACACGGACTCACAATCGGATTAGAAGATAATAGGATATCTTTGCCATGAAGAGTCCCCCGAAGAATACGGAAAATTTCCCACATCCTCACCAACCCTCTCTGAAAATATCACTTACAATGAAAGAATAAAATAAGCTGGATCGTTCATGAACGAGAAGTCTGTGGGGCAGAGTTCCTAAATCCTACTTTTAGAAATTCAGTATTGCTGAAACTTTGAATTTTTCCAAACGTTTCAATTTATTTTTAGTATTAATTAATTTATTAGCTAAAAAGTTAGTTTTTTAAAAAGTAAACACTTCTCTCATCTAACGAAATTAACTGCTTGCCTATATTATTTATTAAAATAAATTAAAGGAAAGGAAAATTATTTCTTACTTACAGTCGTCCTAGTTATTAACGAGAATAGTTTGCTTACAATGTAAGCCGAAACGTTGGCAGTTAATCCTTTATTAAAAAAAACTATTTTTTAAATTGTGTTCTTTGGATCTACCATGACCGAACCCCAACTAAAATCATCTTCCCGTACTAAATTTTGGGGATAAGAGAATATTCATTTTGTCAATTTGTATAACTTTATTTTATTTTAGAAATCTGTTGATAGTAAAATCCAAAAATAATCAGTTTTTTTTTTAAATAAGTACTGGAGGTATAACGCTGCCAATATTGTGATCGGATCGCTAGTATTTCACCATTTGACAGATTACTGCTACAGGAAATGACATTTCTTACCTGTGATTTTCACTTTTAAGGGAATTGTTATTCACTGATAATTGTTTCTGAATAAATCAAATCCAACGTGATTGTTTGAAATGTAAGAAGAGCACATGTTTACCACAATGAATGGAGGTTAATTTACATCTAATTATGCCTTGAGATGATATGCGTACATCTTCATTTTCCTCGTATTTCACTGTGATTGTATTACAATTTTCCGAACAGATGTTTCTAATTGGCTATGAGGTAGGAATCTACTAGCTAGCGATAAATATTTAATTATTCTTTGTCATTTTATGTTTTTATGCTGCAAATGTACTTTTAAAATTGTTTGCTCTTTAGTTAGAATTTTATAAAAAATAATTA
>KZ807459.1:398939-411516 GCA_000696205.2 Oncopeltus fasciatus
AAAAAAAAAAAAAAAAAAAAAAAAAAAAAAAAAAAAAAAAAAAAAAAAAAAAAAAAGGGTATATGAAATAAGAAATAGTGTATGCTGTATTATTGGTAGTAAATAGTATAGATATATTTGTAGACTGACCTTTGGACCCTACACTGCTCTCCCTACGAGGGTATTTGGTGATTTCCATATCACCCCTAAGATTGACGATCATCCCTTGCTCTTCCTGGAGGCTGTGCTCTCCCTGCTGGCCTGCCTCTGCCACTCGGCCCTCCGCCCTTGATGGCCACTGCTCAGAATCCTGTCGAGGACCTGTCTTATCTTGGCGTGGGGCCTCTCGAACGGGTTGGGATACATCTCGTACGCCGGCACTAGTGGGACTCTCGTCCCGTCCAGGGTCAACACTCCCTTTTATACCCCCCTCCTCCTGTGACGTCAATAGCCCAACAGCCGCTCCGTCTTTCTCTTCGTCGTTGGTTCTCTCATTACCCTTGGTGTTTACACGTAATTCAATGTTTACACCGCTCTGTTTATGTACTTTTCTCCATGACTTACTGGGATTCCCCTACTTCCGCCGGCCTCCCCTACTTCTTATGTTTGAAATCACTCAGCTTACTTCAAAATAATCTTACCCACTATGCCCGTCTGGCAAGTAGGAGAACCGGGTTAGATTCCAAGCGGTGGTAGTAAGATTTTTTTTCTGGCTCCCTGTACAATTCAAATAAATAATGACTTGTGGGGTTACTTTACTACAATTATCATCATGATTTGAATGTCAGGTTATGGCCCTTTGCCAAACGAGAGTCTAATAAATAGCTAGCAATTTTAACTCCTTCGACTTAGAGACTATATATTCGACATACTTGGGGGTAGGACTCGTAGTGAAGTGCGAGGAGCCAAGCTTAACGATGCAAGTGGTAGCATGTCCACCGGGGAAGAAGGAGACCCGGGTTGGATTCCTGACTGTAGTAGTAAGATATATATATATTTATTTTTTTTGGCTCCCTGGACAATTAAAAAAAAAATCAAATTTTTTTCTGTATATAAGTATATGAAGTAGTAGACTTGATATTTTTGATCAGAATACTTTTAATGAAACAAGAAACGATGACCTCTATCCATATTTTTCGAAGCACATATTGGACCTTTTGAATTAGCTGGTTCAAATCTTTCATTAGCTGGGAAAATGTTTGTCACAATTGACATGGTGACCTTTAAAATAAAATCCAGAGAGGCGGGTTTGTTGGAATGATTTGTGTTGCTAAAATATTTTGCTGGATATGTTTGTTACTCTCTCTCTCTCTCTCTCTCTCTCTCTTTCCCCTCTCTCTCTCTCTCTCTCTCTCTCTCTCTCTCTCTCTCTCTCTCTCTCTCTCTTTCCCCCCTCTAAGCCCTTTTTCTTAGTCTCGTCTTCTTTTTCCTTTCTCCCAATTGATGAACTTTTNATATATTATTGTTAGGTCAATATATTCATTATTTTCTGAGGAGATAGCTGATGAGTTTCTCTTTGAAAAAAACATTGCTGAGTCACCCATCTAAAGAGTTTATTTTTCATGATAGTTGGAATCCAATTCAGGAAGGGAGGTTTGGTGGATACGGAGGAAAATTCTTAAGAAGGTGTTAAGACAAAATTTAGATTATTTGGATGAAGTCATGAAATTCTCATGTTCTCAATGGATACATCTTACATTATTTATTTACCGATTAAATGCCAGATTTATACTACAGCGTAGATTCTCGTTTTTGGAACATAAGTTACAGCAATATATTTATATTTATATGAGTATTGTCATCATATTTAGCTGAATAGATGAATTTTATTCGTGAAGGCTATAAGATGTATGAAATTCAAGTGGGAGAGTTTTCGAAAATTGCCTCTCTTCTTTACCTCACATTATTTTGCAGGATTTTATTGATGAATAATTATTGTTATTTGACGAATAATATTTTAAATAATTTTGATAGTTTCGAGATTATGAAAATGCAAATTAATTTTCTTAAATTAAAAAAAAAAAACCTTTGTGAGACATAACGTATTTGTGGATAATATTTATACTGCATGTGAAAATGGAAAATATAGAAATATTTTGAATGAAGTACAGTGAACTGCTTTAAGTCAGTACATCTTACTTACATCTTGAGATTCACTTTAAACTTGCGGATACTGTTAAAGTATTGTATTTTCATGTTAATTATATAAATAATATTTTTGTATTAACTTTTTCTGTTTAAGAGTTTGCTATTCAAAGGTAATATACAAAAATATTAACAAATTAAAGACAGAGGGCAGGCTACAGCGTAGCTTCCAACGAGGTAGATAATACTCTTGACTATTAATTTACTTCTGAGGCACAATACTCTCACATGAAAGTCATGGGCAGTAGAGTTCAATGATCCTTGCATCGTGGGCCACACCATTCTTCCAGCGGAGTTATGGTCTACCCATTCGACTCCTTCCAAGGACCTCTTCCAGTAGGATTTTTTTAAAAATCTCATCGTCTCTCATGAGTGTCAGATGCTCTTCCCATATCAGACTCACAAGGTGGATGAATCAGGCAATGGATGGCCTTTATAGATGGAATTAGTGTTTCCTGTTGACCCTAAGTCTCCATTCTTGGCTCTATATGAAGATCATAAAGTATTTCGCTCATGAGTAAGGATAGTTTATTCATCCATCTTGGTTATCATCCATAAGTGAGCACTAGGTGGATTAGGATTTTTTAAATAAGGAACATGGTGGCACGAGATAACAGCTCGCTCATAAAATGACGTCAAACTCCAGACAGACATCCCTTGGATTGTAGCTCCGTTTTTTCTCAGGTATATCGTTATTTGCGTTTACCAGACAACCTAGGTTGGTGTGGTCCTTAACCGCCTGAAAGGTTGGCGATCCAATAAGGACTTCTTCTCTTGTATCCTTCTGTTGTCCTGTGGTCAGGTACCGTAACTCCATACATTTGTTCAGCAGTAGACTCAAGGGGTACAAAAGCTTCCTCCACTGCCACGAACGATTTTCCCGCAATTTCCAGATCCTTGACACTTAATAGCGATAGTATTAATTTACTGGACAAAACGAGAATATCTCATTGAATCTAGACCTAACAAACAACCAGATTGTTTATGCAGGTAAAGTGTAATTTTCATTATATTTTGTTGTATTGAGATTGGTGTCATTGGTCACCTTCTCTCTTCATGTGACTTTCATTAATGTCATTTTTTTTTTTAATTCATTGTGGTGATCAAATTACAAAATGTTTTAATTTAACAGAATGTAATAAATAAATAAAAGTTTAATAAGAAGATATTTTGTTGTAAATATTATTACTTGTATAGACAAATAATTTCTTTAGATGAGAGAGTGCTTCTAATATTTCTTAAATAAATGTTTTATATGTGTCCACTAATCATAAATGTATTTTCCAACTATCCTGATCAAATTTAGCATTTTAAACATCTGACATTTTTACGGATTAGTTTATATTATTATTTCATATTTCAAATTAAAAGGGTAATATTTACATTATTTATTTATTATTTTTATTGAATTTATTATTTCATTTAAGTACAAAGAAAGACATGCTTTTATTCGATTATTGAAGCGACGTTGTTTTGTTTTTTTAATAATTTGAACAGATCCCCCTTGTTGTTTTTTATATATTCGTTTATTGATTGATGAGCTCCTTCGGGATAAATGATCCCATCCTCAGCAGCCATTAATCAAGTATGGCCGACGGAGATGTAGGCAGGTTTTCTGTAGGCAGAGTTCAACATGAACTGAACTTCTGACGGCAGTTAGTAGTGCTGACTGATTCTGTCACTTGTACACTGCCTACCTCTTTGTCTTCTTCTATAACCTCTTGGCGGTTATCTTTGTTTACAAAACAATAGTAGTTGAAATCCCGCCCCGCCCGTATAGTCTCGATATTCAACCTAATATCTAATGAGTTAACAGTGACCGTCTGAGCACTCTTATTTATTTAAATACATTTTATACCATAGTTTTCTTGTTTTTATAGCATGTAGTAAATATAATTTAGCATTTTAATTATAGATAGTGGCAATTAGTTTTAATAATTAGTGAAACAAATTTTTTAAATAGGAAAAGTAGCATATGTAATTTGTTTTTAAATTTTTTTTCCCTGATTACCTTTGATTTTTTTGTGAACTACAACAATATTTAACAGTTAAATTGATTACGAAAGTAATCCAAAATTTAAAGTGATAATTTTGGGGTTAGAAAAGTTTTAGTATCCCTGAGAAATGTATAAATTGAGATTTTTCAGGTGACAAGCAGTTTTAAATTTTTCTCAATACTCCTCCTTACTCTAACTTACTAGTTACTAAAAATAATTATCTCAAATATAAATGCACCTATTAAAACTTTTTTTCTTATTTAAGATGTATATATATATAGTTTACATAAAAACTAAAATTTATAGCAAACTACTGCAATAGGGGCTAGTCTTTTTTCAGGAGCCCTTTAAACAGAATATAGAAAAATAAATATTAAATGAATAATCTAATGCTTTTCGAAAGACAAAAATAATGTAAAAAGATATTTAATAATAGTATAAATTAAAAAAACATAAATCAAAATGATATAATTAGAGAAAAATAATTAATTTATTCTTAAATGTCAGAGTTTTTTCCAATAAATAAAACTTAAGGATCCTGCAAAATGCATAAATACAATTTAAAGTAGTAATGAATGTTTTAATACATATGTCACCAACAGTAGAATTCAGTTATTTTTTCATTTCATTCATCCTTTTTTGTAACAATTCTTCTTTTCTCATTCTTTTGCTCTTTAGTATTCAGTTATTGTTTGCTTTATTATTACTTTTTTGTTAATTGTATACTATAATTGTAATTATTTACTATATAAGTACATTGTACACAATATGTGCATTGTATGTGCAGATTAAAATCTCTCATGACACCTCTTGTAAAGTGATGGCCACGATTGACACTTTTGGCATTGTATTAAACAATTATCCTCCTTACAGTCCAGATCTATTCAACGGAAGACCTTGAGGACGAAGACCAACTTAAAGAGGCCATTTGGTGCCAAAGAAGAATAGGTTTATTCTGACTGCTCGAGTTCTGTTACAGGCAGGACCAAGTCCTTCCTCTCTGTCCTTGTCTTCCCCTGGTGGTTAGACTTCTTGCAGCACCGAAGATTGGACGTCTTATAGGATGGATTCATCTTGTTTCCTCATTGGCCCGTTAGTAGCCTGTTTGGTGCTTGGAAGCGGAATGTCTGTTTTTCAAGCCTATCTCGGTCCAAGGTTGCTGCAAACATTGATTTGACGAAGTACCTTTAATCTTCTTGGCGTATTGGAAATTACGGTAATCACTCGTTGTCAATCTCACAACTTCGTTTAAATCCCTACATACGAATTCAAACAATCTGAATCTGAACAGAATGTTTTCTTGTATTTATTTTTATTTTTTTAAATCGGGATTTAATAAAATTAAATCTGTTTATAAATATTAATTTAGTTGTGGTATATTATACCACGTAAATTTTAAACAATTAATGCGAGGGAATAGAATAAAAAATCTATCTGTCCCAGCCAGGATTCAAAGCTGGATCCCCTGCTTTCCGGGCCGGTATGCTACCACTTGCACCACCGGAACTATCCAGATAACTTATTAAATTCATAATAATGCAATGGTTAGAATACCGGCCCAGAATGCAGGAGATCCAGGCTGGAACAGATAGATTTTTCATTCTTAAAATCTATTTGTATAGATTGTTTAAAATTTACGTGAGATAATATACCTAAACTAAATTAATATTTATAAATGAAAATAAAATGTAAATAATGAAAAGTCGATAAATAGCTAGACAATGTCAGCTCCGAGCTCCTTCTTTCTCGTAGGTTAGACTCTCGCTAGTGTGTTGGGATTTCAATAAGTTATCTAGCTCTCCCGTTGGTGCAATGGTTAGCATACCGGCCGGAATAGCAGGAGATCCAGGTTTGAGTCCTAGCTGGAACAGATAGATTATTTATTCTATTCCCTCGCACTAATTGTTTTAAATCTGTTCATATCAGAGGACTGATAGATAGACAGACTCCTTTGGAACGGATTTTCTAAGAGAGAATTTAAATTTTATGATTATTACAGCTATTGGTTATTTTTATTTCTTTTAATTGAATTAGTATTTAAATATAATTTCAACTCTGAAGATTTAAATATTGATGCGTCATCAGAATATATATACCTCAGGATGACCAAAGCTTTTAAATGTATTCTTAAGTATTCTTCAGTTATCAGGGAGTATATAGAGTTAATTTGTAAATATTCTAACCTTTTACAGAGACTATTAACAATTGTTAGATAATACTTCCCTTGAAATGACCCGAGTTACTAATTACAGATCCTTTACAACAGATTTTCAGAAACGTCTTAGGAATTGACTTAAGATTTATTTCGTAGTTAAGCAAACTTTACACGTGTTTGCAATATTATTAATGTCCCGTTCCTAGAAGGCCATGAGAGTTATAACCTCCCTGCCGATTTTAAGTTGGTTTTTCCAAAGAGGCTGCAATAGAGATCAGATAAGATGTAAGACAAGAAGCATAATAACCACTTCTCATTATAAAGATCACCCAACATCCTACGTAAATAACCCCTTGCGTCTCCAGGTATTCCATCCATGGAAGGTTAAAAGAATAAATCACCTGTTCAAGGCATTTATTTATTATAGAGAAATAAGTAGAGTGTATCGACTTCACCACTAGCTCACCAACTAGCTCAGCTGATGTGGAGTTGCTTTTAACGGAGGGCAAATCGGCTCTGTTATCAAATCGGCTTTGTTAAACTTTTAATTTTAACTAAGGACTCTCAAATTCAAATTTCGCTTAAATAATTGCACAATCTTGTAATATCGCATTCACTTGTCGAGGAACAGGTTTATAAAGACTTACAATTCCCAAAAAAGCGCTTTTATCAATGGCAATAGTAAGTTACTGTAATTGAGAACTTGGTGTTATTGCTCAGTATAAATTACTTATTTATGTAGCATGGGATCAATATGGTGAACTTTTAGGTAGTTCCTTTCGCTACATACACGACCTACGTAGACGCATACGCTCGATAGCACCATTATACTTTGCAATATAGTGATACCTAATAAGGGTTAGGTAGCCTAGAAGGCTAGGGCCGGTTACAGGGCTACATCTCTTACATATTGGAATTTTAATTTTATTTTTTGTATTATATTTTTTTAGTGTTAACCTTTCAACCACTAAAGGTCATGGAGGGAGAGGCTATCTACAGTTTGCCACTCCATTCTAAATATCCATGGCTCAGGACAAGCTGTTTTCTAAAGACAAAAGCTTGCCTTAGGCGGGATTTGAACCCGCAGCGTCAGGATTTTACATTTTTGACAGGTAATCTTATTGAATAGTCTCAAATCACCTACTTTATTTTCCTAAGTATTTTTCCAGAAGAGCTAAAGTCAGTAGACATTGTATTAAAACATGAATTAATATCAAAATACATTAAAAGATTGCTTTTTTAAAAGTCATTTTGTATACTATTAATCCCAATTGGAGATTAGATTGAATAATGTAAATAGTTAACCCCCTTATTTATAAATTCAGAAAAAATCATTGGAGAGATTAAATCCTTCGTCTTTTATCTTTGAAATGCCCCATATATCAATCTTGCTATTATATTTTGAAATTTATGACATAAATTTCATTCCTAATACTTTAACTTAATTCTGGAATAGTCATAAATGTGTTGCTTTTATTGTATAGTTTAGTAAGGTATCTTTTAATTCGCTCAAGTAGGCACATATTTGTCTAATTTATACACACACAAAAAAAAATCATGTGTTTTTTTTAATTTAATTTTTTTTTCATCTATACTAGGGATTTGGATCTGCGCATACTGCATTGTTTAAATTCCAAAGGTAGCCACATATATTGTTATGGGCTACGGGTCAATATTAATTAGGAACAGAGATTAATAATTACTAAAGTGAATTTATTATTTAAAAAAAATAGTGTACCTTACATTGAACAATAGATTCTACTGCCCTTACTAACTTATAAATAAATAAATAAAAAAGATAAATTACTTACACCTAATTAACATATATGTGCAAAAAAAAAATTAAATCTGCTTATTTACAGAGAGATCTCAAAAATTTTGTTATATTATCTGCACTTACGACTTACGGTGACTTAACATTTCTCTGTTAACGGCACTACAAATGCTACGGACAGCCCGACGCTCTGAGACATGTGATCCTACACAGAAACTGACACTGACTGAGACTTACTTAACACTGACTCGGAGGCCACTGGCGAGCCATTTTTATTACTTCATGGAAGGGGCGAGGCAGTTTTAGAAGCATCTAATAACTATTTTTGCGTAACCCTTATTCCTCTTCTGAAGTAAGGACGCAGGTGGCATTCTTCAATTAGCCTCTTCCTATACAGGTCCGTGCTTCCCTAGTATATAATAATATTTTCCAACCTCATTTTGGTACTAAAACAATCGGTAAACCCCACTCACTAACTCACCAAATTCCAGTTTTTCTGGCATATCTAAATCAAATAGACGTTTTATCTAATTTCTTTTTTGCTTTTTTCTTCCATGCAGTTGTCAGCGATCTAACTCTTTTTTCATAACTTCTTGTCTCTGGGCTTGCTTTTAGAGAGAACACACAATCCATTGTGTATTCAAGATAAAAGCTCTTACAAGTAGCTATTACTTTCCTTTTAATGGTAAAATTTACATGAAGGTCTTATCAGCTGACATATTTTGATGAAGGTTTTTTGAAAATAGTTTCTACCAAGTGTAGGCGGGCCAAATTTGGTCACGGTACACCTACAACAATTGAGATGTATTTTCTAAGAAGTGACTTTTTTCAAGTAGAAATAAACATAAAACTCACCAATAAGTAGTTTCAAGATCCATTGCTTTTTTTATAAAATTATACTTTAATGGCGTAAAAGCAAAATGATCAAAGCAATCTGTAAAAATACTCTCTAGAAGTATGCCAAGACTGACTTACCCATCTCAAATGTAATACTAACCCTACTTCATTGGTTTAAGTTCAATCGTTCCATCCATCTGCTTTGTGTGATTTCATCTGTTATATTTGCCATTTAACTAATATGTTTCAATGGAAATGAAAAAGTATACCGACAATAATTGTTTTGTTTATAAAAAAAATATGACAGATAATACAAACAAAACAGACTATCTGTATACCACTGTGGAAAATTCTAGTGGGTAATAATGTTATGCATAAATAATAACAAATTTTAATTAGTGCATAAATTACTTTTGTTTGTTTAAAATAAATTATTTCACTGATTATAAAAAGGTAATTGAAAATTACTTGGTGAAGAAAGGAGTTTTTCCTGTATTCAAAAAACAAACAGACTAATTAATGTTTAATTGCTTGGATTTTCCCAATTTGAAGGTTTTCTTAAATAATTGTTTTCTTTTATTTTTTTTAAGTAGCTTTATGTCACTATCAGTGATATAGCAAAAATAATGGGTTTTTTTTTTCACTAATTTGCATTAAAAGTATTTAATGACTAATAAATCATTTTGAAAAAGAAAATCTCACACAATTAATTTTATGATCAATAATAATATTAAGACGTACATTCCATAATAATTATCACAATTGATTATATGCTAAAAAACCACATGCAACGAGTGACATTCAATCTAGTAAGTTATTCTAACACTTAACATTATTAACTTAACATTATGCAAGTTAGCTTACTAGTACTAAGTATGCAAAGATATATATAAAAAACAATATCTGCTTAGATACATATGTATTATTATTAATATAACTCTAGAGTATTACCAAGACGAAGTTATAACTTTCCAATTCTTCTATTGCAGCTGTATATATCAGATCTTGATATCGGTATATATCAATCACTGACACAAATAGATACAATGAATATATTATTCTAGAGTTTTACCACAGGTCGGGATATTATACAAATTTTTTTTCGTCAGCCTAGATTCCTAATTAACGAACAAATGTTTCACTAACTCTAACACATGTTAGACTTCTGCGTTTAATATCATAGACTTTTAAGCCTTATTTTAAACAATATCAACTTAGTTTACGAAGCATCTGCCGGACAGATTTCATTGTTAATGAAGAAAAATCTATGTATATCTATAATTTGTATTATGATTAAAGAATATATTCTGTTAATCAGCTTTAATCTATTTATTGAGATTTACAAAAATGATTCATGTATTATAATGTGTTATATCTAACCGTATAGTGTCGAGAGACTATAAATCGATGTCAAATACAGGTTAAGTTGGAAAGGAAATAGCTCTGAAATATTGCTTATTACTAAAAAATTAAAAAAGGGAACACGTTTTTGTAATAAGCTATCTTTCAAATAAATATAAATTCAAACACTTTGATATACTTAATAAATTAAAAGGGTTTTATTTATTTTTATTCTGTGACAGATATTCTTGAATGTTCAAGCACATGAAATTTATAAAGACTTTAAAAACTGTTCAAAGAATATTCAGAATTGAAGGTAATGTGAATATTTGGATTTAGATAACATTCCCTTGTATCTTAATAAATTTATCTAAAGTTATCTAAATAAATTTATGTTACTTATTAAAATGTATAGGAATATAGAGATCTTTAAATGAGCTTCTCAAAATCTATACAAATATTACTAGTTTATGGTGCATATGGTTTTCATTTTAATAGGGAATATTTATCTTAAGTTCAATCATAATAGAATTTTATAATTGGATTGTAAGAAATACAGATTGGTCTTAAAATATTATAATTTCCAGATAGAGTTTAATATTAATACATAATANAATAATAATAAGAGGTAGTTTAGTTTTCAATAAAGTGGTAAAATATAATCAAATTTATTATTATATGATTTTTAGTTGGGGTTCGGTCAAGGTAGATCCAAAAAAAAAAAAAAATTTAAAAAAGTTCATTTTTTTAAAAGATTATCTGCCGACGTTTCGGCTTACATTGTAAGCCATTTTCAGGGCTGCCTGAAGACGAGAAAGGACGTTTTGTCCATGATTCAGTCAAGAGTTCCTGAATTTAGAGACAAGACGTCCTTTCTCGTCTTTATGTTTGGCAGCTCTGAAGATGGCTTACAATGTAAGCCGAAACATTGGCAGATAATCTTTTAAAAAAATACACTTTTTTTAAATTTGTATTTTTTTTTTTTTTGGATCTACCTTGACCGAACCCCATCATAAAACATCTAATAATAATATCTACGGTAAAAAAAACTCTCAATTTGATAATCAAATTTATTTATAGTTCACAGGAGGGGGGGGGGGGAGAAAGACACCACTCGTTTTTCTCCTCATCTCTGAAAAACAGTTGTTGGGAAAGAATGGAAGTGGATCACAGAAATAAATTTAAAAAAAGGTAGGAAAATCCATGTTTTAACAATAAATTTTATATTTTACGATACAAGGCTGGAAAGATACGAACTTTTGATGAAGCAAACCTATACTGGTATCGTAAAACATGAGCATTGTTGATAACGGTCAGGCATCGAGAAAAGTGCCTATAAAGAGAGGGGTTTTACAAGGCTGTATCGTTTCCCGTTTTTATTTGCCTCTTTTTTTTTCTTTTGTAAGTGCATGCAAGCCATCGTAAGCACAATAGAAAGTATATTGTTAATTAAATCATTGTAAATGCAAGAAATTCAGGAGAAAACAGTTTTTATAGCATTGGTTTTGGCACTCCTATCTGGGGTAGTGGACTATTGCCATAAAAGGGTCATAAGATAAAAAGAGAAATGTATCTGATATTGGCATAATTATAAAGGTAGTAGAGGGAGTATAAACATACCCGGATGAACAAAATATGGAACATACCTAATAAATAAAATTATTAAAAAACATGTAGAAAGTCATTATCAAAAGAGCTCTGATAATTCACTTAATGATTCGCTCAAAATCTTTTTACGTCATCAGCATATTACTATTTTGGACGGATGCTTAGTCCCTCACTAAGATAAAAATAAAATTGCGGCTTTCGAACAAGGGCTAATAGGAGATGAGGATGGAAATAGGGGTGAATGAATCGATCCTATATCACAGGAATCAAGAAAGAGATTACTTGATACCATCAATAGATAAAATTCAAGTATTCTCCTGATAAAGTTCTTATTTCAAAAGATAAACTAAAACACATCATTATAGACTATTATGCGGAAATTCATATACTTTTTTTTTGTGTTCATTTAATAATTGCTGTATCTAAAAATGGCACTAAATAAAGACAGCATTCATATATGTTTTAGTCTTAGAGGTCATTTCCCTCTAAACTCATAAATGCATAATATTCTACTAAAATAATACTCAGGCAAAAAAATAAAAATAAGAGCATTGATAACCTATTTATTTATAGTCTTTTAGTTTGTTTGATGAAAAATGTGCCTAGCATTTATGTAATTTCTATTCAGGAAGGATTCTAATTAGTTATTAAATTCAGAAAATGAAATATTTAAATTTCTATGTAATACAAAGAGATCGTATTGTGGGAGAATCAAGATAATATATATATTATATATATATA
>KZ807459.1:439789-453347 GCA_000696205.2 Oncopeltus fasciatus
GGGGGGGGGGGGATTAATGAGAGTATAAACTGTTAATATATCAAATCATAACGCCTCATTTGTTTTCTATATTTAATTCAAAATGGAATAAAAGGGTACGAATTCATCGTTGAAAGTTAAATTCATAAATATCTCATAAATCAGGCCTCTTTTTTTATATGTTTTATAATATACAAACATTAGAAAATTACTTTGGAGAATTTATTGAGGGTTTCGGCCAATAATTGGAATAGTAAAATACTCCAAAATTATTTGGTAATTATTTTATTTATTTATTTCCCAATGTATAATTGAGAAGAGAATGAAGGCTTCTTTTCTTAAAATCAATTATTCCACAGTCATATATCATTGTATAAGCTTCGCTTACATCAGCCAATAAGAATTGCTTTCATTAATATTTAACAATACAGAAATTGACTGGTTTTCTACGGAACAGTGACGTCAAAGAATTATAAGAAATTCACAGAGAAATCATCAACTTTGATGTCAACTAGATTTTTTCTCTCTTTTTAATGAACGATACTACCTGTCAGCTATTACTGGAAATTGATTGATAGTTCAATTTTATTTATTTAGTTTTTCCTGGAAATTCATTTCAAAAAAATTGTTTCCCCCAATATCACCAGTAATAACATTAAGATAAAGAAAAACAAAATGTTTAATTGTTAGCAGAATTATCGTAGGAAAATTATGCTACTCTTAATGTTTGCACCATGCTTTGACCTTACACAAGCTATTTATTATTATTTATTATATTATAGTTATTATCTCTACCTATCCTACAGTAAGAAACTTAAAAATATAGTAAATGAAAAATTGTATTTATATAGATATTTATTAATTTTTTTTTACTTTTTTTTTTTTTTCAGTTGGCTTTAGACCCTAGGGATCTATAGCCGCTTCGGGTGGCATTTAAATGCACTTGACGAGTCTTAAGAGTTCATACCTGTAACTTATACACGCATTTGGATACGCGATCGGGTAATTTTTCAAGCATGGGTGATCAGTCATGTTCCCCTGAGGATCTGTGATTTTTATGCCCCTTCGAACACTTAGATGAGTTGTCACCTGAAGACTGACGGGCCATATCATTTCATGGGGCTAACAACCGTTTTCATATCCTGAGTTATGCCAGAGCGACGATGGTCCTTGCTCAGAAAGAAGCACAACAAATTCCCTGCGCCACTCGACTTGAACGCACTCTGTTAGGGAACTTTTAAAAAAAAAAAAAAAAATTCAGAAAAAGGACAGAGAAACCGGCCTTTGAACTCAGATATTCCTTATTTCTATCATGATGATGATCTATTATTAGATATTTTAGAATGCTACTTTGACGATAAGGTGAGCCTTCTTATTTTTAAAATATAGGAACCAAAATGTGTGTGTGTGTGTTTTTCAGTACTCTATAGGTCATGATTTTTTGTTTTGCAAGAAAAATAAACAAAAAGCATTGCCAAGATGTAAATTCAAGTGATATTCGAGCCTTATATTTTGAAATACACAAAGCAAATTCAATTTTTGGATTAAGATTTCAAATTTTTCAAGCAGGCTTAACGTCTGTATTTGTCGATATTTAATTTGGGTAAGAGGTAGATTATAGGGAGACCAAATTGACTAATCATCAATATCTTTATGTACTAATTGTTATTCATAAAAAAAAATATTAATCAGAACACGGGTATAAATTAATTTTTAATGTTCTGCAATATTATACAAAATAAGTACAATAATAATTATATTTAAGAATTAACTATGATGGTTGAGCGCTTTTCACTCATTTTTACCCTCTTCATTGACCTAAAACATTTTTAGGAACTCTCATACCTTATATTCTCCGTCTTCATTGGTTTCTGTACATCCTCTCCCGTTGGCGAGCGCTTTCGGACACTGTCCATCTTCTGGCCGAATACATACGTTCACTGTCACGGTCCGTATTCAACTAATAAATAAACATAATTAGTTGAATACGGACCGTGACAGTGAACGTATGTATTCGGCCAGAAGATGGACAGTGTCCGAAAGCGCTCGCCAACGGGAGAGGATGTACAGAAACCAATGAAGACGGAGAATATAAGGTATGAGAGTTCTATATTCATTGGTGGTAGAAATAATAATTTTTAGGAACATTTGTTATTCATCGCTCCATTGTTTTGTGTTTTTATAGACCATTTTAAAATTTACTACATATAACTGCATCTTTCATTGATATGGTTATTAATTTATAACCGTCATAACGAAGGAATGGAAATATTTTTGGATCGAGTATCTGCTGCATATCAAACTTTTACTAATTTCCTTTTGTTATTAGTAAATTAAATCTATAGGAAAGTTCAAATACGGTTATTTATCATCCAATGTATGAGGATCTGTGGAAAGAAGAAGACATTTTATCTTGTACAATAAAGAATTTTACAATCAGAACGTTAAATAGTCTTACCAGAACGTGAGAGACAAATTAAATTAACATTATATATTTTCTGTCTTGCAATCTTTTATGAATGATGAAGAGATGAACTATATGATGTAAAGCATGACAGGCACTGATCAAAAGACTGAAAATTTACATTACCTTCTGTAATATATAAAATGAAGTACATTAATTAACATTAATAAAGAATATAATATTGATTTTTAAAGAATTATTTAACCGGTTCGCAAAAAAAAAATTAGAAAACATACATATATAAAAAGTAGAAAGAAAAATTAGATTTTGTTATTTGTATATGTGCGTAGAGACAAATAGATTTTTAAATTTTTCTAAAGCCACGTCACGCTAGGAATGTCAATAGTCAGACTGACATTAAAATAAATTCCTTTACATTAGGCCATTTTATTTATCTATTTATTTTGTTAATCTATAGTGTATTCGGAATAAAAGTGAATTTATGAGCATGAACTGATAATAAAGACAGAAGAAAGGCTAGCAATAATCGGGCTTCTCGCAAAGAATAAATTGTAAACTTTGTAAGTTAATATGATTATAATAATAACGATAGTAAATTAAGTAATTAATATATATGAATGATGAAGGGATGAACTATCTTGTGGTTAACATCCTATTTTTAGGGGCATATAAGCCACCCTATTAGAAATGGCAGTGCACATTTATTTACAACTCAGAAAGGAAATATCATTAATTTTCTTCTCAGATAATTAGAAATCATAAAAAGATACATTAGTAATGGCATGACGTCTCAGAAGTTCCCAGAGTATTTGGCTAATGGCTATTTTGTGTAAAACATTTCAGAAAATATTTTTCCCGGATTTCCCCCAAAGAATTCAAGCTATTTACTATTATATGAATTTTGAAAATTTTTTTACATTTTTTTTTTTAAAGGTTTCAAGACATTTTATTTAAAATATCTTTTATATCCGATAATATATATATATATTGTTAAATCAATTAAGCACTATCTATGCTTAACAACATAAACAATGATTTTTTTTAGTGATCTCACTAGAGCGCACGGCAAGGATTCAATTTTACGCCATTTTAACCATTCTTGCTACCGTCTCCGTGGTGAACTGGCATTAGCTATTGCTCCCTCACTACAAAGTTACCTGTTACTTTTTATTTTAAATTTTATCTGGTGGTTTAAACATTAGAAATTATCCAGACATCAGTTGTCAAATATCGCTTCTCGAAATTATTGGTTAACTGCGGTTCAAGAAGAGACAATAGTTTATTGTACTAATATGGTAATATATTTTCGTATGGATTTTTTAAATTGTTAGTTTTCATTAAAATTGCTAAAAGTTAAATAAAATTATTGTTTAAGAAAATTATAGTTAATGACAACAATGAAGTGTTGATTTTAACAGATCTATGTGGTTAGAAATCTTTCATAAACCGATAAGTCTAACGGTCTGGAAGTAATAGGTTTTTTAATTTTTAACCCATAATTCAACACGTTCACAAACATGATTCTGTTCATATTGGATATTACAACTGCCAATTTTAATGTACAATTGCAAACCGTTTCAAAAATATTTATTGTAAAACTATTTGTATTATTATTTTCTTCGTGTCACAATGAATTTATAACACGTTTAATAGGAATAATAATCAAATATATGTGAAAAAGAATAATAATAATTCTAATGGCTGTGTCTTCTATAGAAACATAATAACCGAAACAAAAACAAGTGATAAGAGCTAGCAACAATATGTTCTCATTTGTTTTTCCTTTTCCTTATTTATGTCGACTATTTTTTCTAATTACTTATATATTTATATTATAAATTACAGGCACTATTATTCTTTAATTCATTATTTTTCTTTTATAGACTTTTTATATTTATTCCGAATTTTTTTTAGATATTGGTCCTATGTTTCTTTTGCTACTCAGCCCTGATATTTAGACGGCAACGTAGGCAGTAATATTAACATTTTTATTTACAAATCATTTTATTTATTCAAAACTGAAGAAGTCCTTCTAAAAGAATTTAGTTCCTTTATTTAAAAAATATTGGCTGCTCAAACGCGTTCGAACCAACACATCACAAACATGTCTATTTAAGTCTTCCAATATAGCTTAGGAGAATTCATTTTCAAAAGTTGCAAAATTTTACCAACGTGAATATCTTGATTTTCCTACAGGATTAATGAACCATATGATTTTACAAGTTTGTGCATTTAAATAAAGATACATTTGGCGACAAACGTGCTGAACTTGTCACAAGTCACATTCACAGGTTATGTATGAGCACTGCATTGGAGGTTATAAATCACCTGTCTCGAATCTCATGTTTGAAACGTCAAGCGTGCTATTGTCCCAGTGCTCTTATCACAGTTCCACTTCTCTATTTATAGTACAGTGATACCAGCTCTATAGATCACTTTCGTAACATTTTCGGCAACAATCCTGGGTTTTCCACCAAGATATACTTTCTGGAAGAGGTAGGGGCTTTGAGACTTCTTGGGTCTACGTAAATGGATATAAATGATATATTTCTTTAGCAAAATAAATTTGATTTTTTCGTTTAATAAATATTTAAATCATCATCAAAAAAGCACAGTGAGGAATCACACATCTTTCTTATGAATTAAACAGTTAGTTATTCTCGATACTATGGTTTGTATGTGGAATTCAAACAAATGAAAATTGTGTACAGCTCCAACGATACAACTACATATATAAAGATACAAAACTTGCATAAACTAATATTTATTCATACATAATTTGTCTACTTTACATAGACGATATACCACAATACCTTATAATGTAAAAATAATCTTATGTGGTATAATTTTTTAATTTATTTATTTTTACTAAAAAAAATTAAGAATTAAGAATTTTAAAGTTATTTTTCGCGAGAAGATCAAATTTTTGCTAGCCATTTTTCCTGTCTTTATCATCAGTTCATGCACATAAATCCGTTTTTATACGGAATAAAAAAATAAATATAATGGTCTACCATAAAGGAATTTATTTTATAATCAGTCTAACAATGCACATTTCTGTCGTAAAATGGCTTTAGAAAAAATTAAAATTTTAATTTTCTGCACGTTTTATTTAAATATATTAAACCCTAATTTTTCTTCTTATCTTTTTTTTTTGCTTTATGTAAACCGATGAAAGGTTGAAGTCTATCATTAAATTTTGAAGGAGGATGTTTAGAAGGGTCCAGATCTTATAAAATTGTAAATGTTATAGTCTTCAGTATTATCTTTACGAAAAAATGAATTGAGGGGTAGAGACTCGGAGACAGCTATAATGTGATAAAAGTGACGAGAAAAGTGGTCCCATGGAGTTGGGGTAGAAAGGACTGGGTGTTCACATGACAGGGGTTGAGGAGGGGGTTCATAAAAATTCAGAGGAAGGGAGGGAACGTACAGTATGACAGGCACTGATCAAAAGACTGAAAATTTACATTACCTTCTGCGAATATATAAAATAAATTAACTGAATTAACAATAATAAAGAATTTAATATTGATTTTTAAAGAACTTTTTCACCGGTTTATAAAAAAAAATTAAAAAACATACAAATATAAAAAAAATTAGATTTTTATTATTTTTAAAAGTGCGTAGAGACTAATAGATTTTTAAATTTTTCTAAAGCCACGTCACGCTAAGAATGTGAATAGTTAGACTGACATTAAAATAAATTCCTTTATAGTAGGCCATTTTATTTATCTATTTATTTTGCTAATCTATAGTGTATTCTGGATAAAAGTGAATATATGAGCATGAACTGATAATAAAGACAGAATAAATGGCTAGCAAGAAGCGGGCTTCTCGCAAAGAATAAATTATAAATTTTGTGAGTAATTTTGATTATTAAAATAACAATAGTAAATCAAGTAATAAATAGATATGTATTCAGCTGCAAATGACTGGAAAGAAGCTATTGGACTATGAAGAGACATTGCAGATGAGTTGAAGAGAACAGCTGATGCCATCTGAATACATTTCAGTTTTAGGGGCGCCGGGATAGCTCAGGGGATCCGTACGGGTCTCGCAATCCTGACGCTGCGGGTTCAAATCCCGCCCAGGTCAATCTTTTATTTATAATATAGAAGGTTGTCCTGAGCCATGGGTGTTTAAAATNTCTTTAACCCACTTTGGCCTTTTCAATAAATTATCCTTTACCCTTACTGGATGGAAACCTTCAGATAGTCCCCTCTTTCCATTACCCTAAGTGGTCGAACACTTAAAAACCAAAAAAAAAAAAAAAAAACCATTTCAGTTTTTACTGCGATCCTCCCCTGCCAGCAGAGGTGCCGTTTAGTGGGGGAGTCGTCTCCTCGGTGAGGGATATATCCTGTGGGATTTGTTCCCATCCCAGCCGATATCCCGAGTAGAGTCGGGGAAATCCCTCATGACTCTTCTCTCCCTGAAGTGCAGGGGCTCCCTTTGGGGCCCGTCTCAGAAACCTCACGACGATGACTGGGTGGTCTGGGATCGACCACCCTCCAGGTCTCTCCAGCCCTCTCACATTTAGGGGAGAACCTACCCCAATACCTTTGAATTAATTATATACGTCAGGTTAGTCAATGTCAAACAACTTCTCATTGCGAATAAATTTACAATTGTGGCGGGCAAGTGAGCTCTTGTCATCATAGCGATTAATATTATTATTCCCCAGACAGGACACTTGGCCATATTGTGTGTAAACAATAAGTAAAGCAGTTTCTCTCATCTTATCAGAAGTCACAGGCTGAAGAGTGAGCGTTATCACTTCAAGGTAGATAACGGAGATTGCACTTACCTAATGAGGTCCCTTCTTTTTAGCACTTAGGGGCTCATAACTAAAAAAAAACTGCGTAAAAATTAAAAATCCAGGAACGTAGCACATTGTATTATTAACAAATAAGACAAAAAGTGTAAAAAATGGTGCTGTTTTACCACATAAAAATACAATAAAACAGAGGCGATATTGACTCTGTGGCCAGAAACATATTTCACATTTATTAAAATAGTAATTTATATTGAGAATATTTGAAATAATGATTCTAATATATATTTTGAAAATAGTATGATGATTAATTAATTATTATAATAAGTATTTTATTGTAATTTTGAAAAAACTTTATATTATTCTTGAATTTGAGAGTGGTGTCATTGGTCGCCTTTTCTCCTCATGTGATTGACATTGAATGTCATTTTAATTTCATTGTAATCAAATTTTTTTATTTAACAGAATAAATAAATGAAAGATTATAAAAAAAAAGTATTCTTGAATTATTAATTTCTAGTATAGTTAGAATAAATATAGTAAAATAGTAATATTAGTTAGTAATAGGTATGTAAATGTAATTGTTAGATATTTATTTAGTTGTTATTTACATTACTTAATGGTTTTTGTTATTGAATGATATTTTTTAGTGTTACTTATCTGAAAATTTTTAGGTAAAAAAAAAAAAATGTTATCTATGTTTCTGTACGATATAGGTGAAAATCGAATAATTCAAGTTTTAAAGTTCATTGCAATGTTAGTACGATTGTTGTCATATGTGTATTATATATGTATAATTATTGTCTATAAGATTTATGGCCACTGTTGACTCTGACAGACGGTTTAACCATTTTTAAGATCTTTGTTGCTAATTGTTATGGATCAATTAATTTACATGTTAAATAAGAATAAAGAGTATTATTTATCTGTATATGTATTTATCGCATATTCATGGATGAGTAAAATTTATAGTGTTAGAAGTGTAGTTTTAAACGACCCCTTAATTAAAATTATATTATATGGGAAATGTCAATAATGGAAAATATTTATTAAAGGTCATATCATTTCAACTATATCGTGAATATTTTGATTGATTCATTGAAGGAAAAATTCTTTCACTAGGAACATATTACTATTGATTATAGTTGTTTCTTAATTGAGAATGGTGTTATTGGTCATCTTCTCTCCTCTTTCTATTATAATTTCATCATTTTTTTTTTTAATTCATTGTAATAAAATTACAAAATGTTTATGTGTTAACAGAAATGTACTAAATGGATGAAAGTTGTTTCTTAAAGTGTAGAAAGTGAAGAGTTTAGATACAACCTTAGTTAAGTGATGATTTATTATTGCAATCCGTAAAAAAATCAAGATTTTACTATTGGTAAGAGATGTGATGTTAATGAAGTGTCAATAAATAATATGTCTGCCTAAAATATGACGAAATCAGTCTCTGTATGTAACCTGTCGGTAAATTTTAACATTTAATAAATACATTACTCTTATTAATACATTTAATAAATACATTTAATAAATAATTACAAACTGCATGTAACTTAAATAAATAAGATTGTGCCGAACATAAATTAAGAGGATTTCTTAGTTTTGAAAAGATAAACTTAAATGAATTATATTAATTAAAATGAATTTTCTAATGAACAGAAAGAAGGCAGTAATGATACATCAAACTCATTACAGCTGGCTCTAGTGTGACTGGGAAAGAAAGAGAAGGGGAGCTATCCAACCCTTAAAAGTGCTTTCCTAATGAAGGGATAAAGTATAGGTCACTGTGATTACTCTGCAAGGAGAATTAGGGAGTCGCTCAGCTCTCCTAATTTATTTTTATGTATCTTACTAATTCTGGGACTATTGTAAAAGAAAAAAAAATTAATTCCATCGCTATATTTTAAAAAGTTGCATTATGATTTGTTTAATGATTCCTTGTTTTATTAATTTTTGTAACAAGAAGAGTAGGAGGAAACAGGGCAAGTAGATAAAAAGGGAGTACGAGGGAGAAAGAAAAAAAAAGTTTTTGAATTTACTTATTTTACGACGTCTAGGAGAGAAAAGTATTCAGTATGTTTGTGGGGTGCAAGAAAGAGTTCTTGAGTAATGGGATGTCCCTGAAAATGGATATGGAATTCGAAAATCTGGAAGAAATTGGCTCAGTTACTAAAGGTATATGGTCAATTTGAATGATTTTATTGGACGCAAGGGTGATATAAATGAAGTTAAATCAAATAACATATTCGTCCTGAGATTTAAAAAATAAATTAATTAATTTAAAAAATATTAACAATCCTATGACGTCATTTATTGACAACTGATTTTTCACCTTTTTCATTCGACAATATTTCTTTTTTCTTGAGTTCGAAGATGCATTTATTGCAAATGAATAACCCATATATTAGTAGATATTAGACTGAAATTTTAACTTTTGTTTTAAAATTACATTTAATTTCAAATCTTTTTATGTTATTTTCTTTGTAGTTAATTTTATAAAATATAAAATTCGTGCAAAAATTATTTTTTATAAATTTTGAGCATTATGTTTCGTTGTGACTGTTGTACATATATCTATATTGTTGTACTATATCTGTCATTAGTTTTAGTACCACAAAAAAGCAGAACAATTATGCAACCCGCAAGACAAAGATAATTTGCGGGCTCAGCAAACAGGAATTTCAAATTTATTAGATGCTTTTCAGTCACAAAATTTTGCCCCAAACACTCTTGATCTCAAACCTATTTCAAATGATATTTTTATTTTATCGGACTTTGACTTATAAGATTATGTTATAAACTAGAAAATGAATTTTAATCTGTTCACTAAACATCTCAACTAAAATGGATAAATAAGATTTTTTATAGTGTAGCAAGCCCCTCAAACCGTCAAAATGTAGGTAGAAAATAAATATTAGTGTTTGCATATTTATTATATAAAGTATTTTACAAATCTAAGACGAAGGGGCTGTTTTGTAGTTGATAAATAATTCTGTTTGAACATTCATTGTCATATAATCCCCTAAAGTGTAGAATATATCTTTATAAGGAGAACCTACCTCAATGCCCTGGAATTATCATACCTTCTATTATCTGTCTTCATTGGTTTCTGCAAACCATCCTCCGTTGGTGAGCGCTTTCGGAGGATGGTTTGCAGAGCGCTTTTTTGTCCATCTTCTGGCCGAATACATGTGTTCACTGTCACTGTCTGTATCCAACTGCGTTTGTATTCTGTGGGTTGGTCGGATGCGTCAGGTATAGCTGTAACGGTCGCTTTGTCGGCGATAAGGTCTGTCATAAGCGAGAGTTATAAGGGTCAGTGTCCATTATTCCAGGTATTGGTTGAGGCAGGGATTAGTTGTAATCTCCTTTGTTGAGGTGTTCTAAGTGTTCCGAAAGTTTTTTTGCAAATGTGTTTGTCTTTGATAGTTTCTGACTATAGATTATACTGCCTTTTTCCGTTGGTGTCGGTTTGTGTGTCGTCTGTTCGTTTTCGTTTGTGTTTTTGTTTTAGTAACTGTAGAAGTCTGAATATGGTGTCAGATTGTGTGTTGAGTTGTTTGTTAATAATGTTATTGTCAGTGGTCCTTGTTTTGTAAATTTCCATGTTTTCTAAGATGTCCATCTTCCGTCCCTTCTGTTGTTTATGAAGCAATGTCATGGTTGTTTGTATGTTGGTGAGGTCGTGTCAGTTTTCTTGCAGATGGTTTGCGTAGTTAGAGTCCCGTTTATTTAGTTTGTATGATGGTGCGTGTTCGTCAAATCTCGTTTTGAGTTTTCGTCCTGTTTGTCCTATGTACGTCTGGTTACATGTACATGTCAGTTTGTATACTCCGCTGGAGTTGTATGTTTCAGTGTTTTTATTGTTCGTGTGTAGGTTGCGTTTCATTGTATTGTCTGTTTTTAATGCTTTGAGTATTCCTTCTTTTCTAAATAGGTTTGTGAGTTTGTAAGTTTCAGTTCCTGTGTATGTTATTGTGAATCTATGATTTGTCTGTTCTTCTTGTTGTCTGTTCGTGTGTATTTTGTTGTTGTATTTGGTAAGTAGTTTGTATAGTGGTTTGTTTGTATCCGTTGTTGTGCGCAATTGTGTATATCGTCTGTAGTTCTTTGTCATAGTTTTCATTTGTGAGTGGGATTGTCTTCATTCGTCGTATTAAATGTCTGAATGCTGCGAGTTTGTGTTGTGTGGGGTGATTTGATGTTGCGTGTATGGTGGTGTCAGTCGCTGTCGGTTTTCTGTATATTCCGTAGGTTAGCCTATCGTCCGTCCTTGTAATAGTTATGTCGAGGTAGTTGATTGTTTTGTTGTTTTCTTTCTCCATTGTGTATGTGATGTTGGGATGTAAGTTGTTTAGGTCTGTTAATATGTCTTCTCCATTGTTTTGTGAAAGTATGCAAAGTATGTCATCTACGTACCTGTAGTAGTGTTTTATGTTGTATCTTTCTATAAGGTTCTTAATGTGTGTGTCTTCTATGTGTTGTATAAAAGTCTCCATTAGTACAGAGGAAGTTGGGTTTCCCATTCCTAATCCGTCTGCTGGTCTGTAAAGTTTGTTGTCGAATAAGAAGTAATTCTGTTTCAGTATTGTTGAGGTTATGTCTGTCAGTTCTTCTATGAATTGTTCATCGTAAAGGTCCGTTAGTCCGTTCTTTAGTATGTCTATGGTTTCTGTTATTGGTATGGAAGGGTATAAGTCTTTTATGTCATATGATATAAGCCTTGTCTGTTCTGTGATTGTAATGTCTTGTAGTTTAGTGATCAGGTCTGTCGTGTTCTTTATTGTGTATGTGTTATGTAGGTTTAGAGAATCTTTAATTAGTTTTGCGATGTGTGTGGCGAGTTTGTATGCTGGTGCCGGTCTGTAGTTTATTACTGGTCGTATTGGTATGTCTGGTTTGTGTATTTTCGGTTGTGCTCGTAGCGTTGGTGGTCCAGGATTCATGTTAATGTATTTGTAGTGAGATCCGTCTAGTATGTTTGGACATCGTTTAATTGTGTTTCGTATTTCTCGTTGGTATGTATCTGTGGGGTCTGTTTTCAGTTCTGTACAGTTTGTTTGTCTGATAAACTCTTCTGTTTTGTTGTTGTAATCCTGTGTGTGCATAATAACTGTCACGTTACCATTGTCTGCTTTGGTCAGTGTTAGGTTGTTGTCACGGAGTTTTTTCTGTATGTTTCTAGTTGTCCTGGTTTCTGTCTGTCTATGTTTAGTGTGGTTTCGGTGCTTTATGTTGTTGGTCAGTAGGTCTGCTACTCTGTATGTCATCTGTTCTTGTTTTTCTTGTGGTAGGTATGTTATTATGTGTCTCATCTGTTCTTGTTTTTCTTGTGGTAGGTATGTTATTATGTGTTCTGCGTCTAGTATGTTTGTTTCTATTTGTTTCTGTATATTCCTGCATTGTAGATTATGTTTGAGTCCCTTTTTCTATGTATCTGTTTCGTCTTTGTTGAACGTGATGTTTGTCAGGTTTACTATGCGTTTGTGAAATGTTTGGTTGTTGCGTTTTAAGTCTGAGTTATTTGTTTGTTTAAGTCGTACTTTTGTGAGTTTTTTGTCCATAGTTTTGTACTTTTTTGTCAGTTCTGTTTTTAAAATGTCCTTTATGTAGTGTAAGTAGGTAGGCAGTATGTAGTGTAGGTTTAGTTGTGTCAGTTTGTTTTCTGTCTCTAGGTGGAGTTTGTAAATTTCGTTGTTCAATCTGTTATTTTTAATGTAGAACTGACAAAAAAGTACGAGACTATGGACAAAAAACTCAAAAAACGGGACTCCAACTACGCAAACCATCTGCAAGACAGCGGACACGACCTCACCGAGATACAAACAATCATGACGTTGCTACATAAACAACAGAAGGGACGGAAGATGGACATTTTAGAAAATATGGAAATTTACAAAACAAGGACCACAGACATAAACATTATTAACGAACAACTTAACACACAATCTGACACCATATTCAGACCTCTACAGTTACTAAAACGAACAAACGAAAACGAACAGACGACACACAAGTCGACAACAACGCAACAAGACATAAGACAGTATAATCCATAGTCAGACACTATCAAACACAAACACATTTACAAAAAATCAAAAACTTTCGGACCACTTTGAACACCTAACAAAGGAGATTACAACTAATCCCTGCCTCAACTAATACCTGAAATAATGGACACTGACCCTTATAACTCGCACGTGTGACAGACCTTATCGCCGACAAAGTGAACATATGTATTCGGCCAAGAAGATAGGCAATGTCCGAAAGCGCTCGCCAACGGAGGATGGTTTGCAGAAACCAATGAAGACGGATAATAGAAGGTATGATAGATTATTTAATAATGTCTGTTTCTCCCCCCCCCCCCCCCCCCC
>KZ807459.1:462199-474041 GCA_000696205.2 Oncopeltus fasciatus
AAATGTGTTTTTATCCACTTAAAAAAATATTCTATAGCATTTAGGAACAAATTTCAAAGTAAAAATGTATGTTTTTAAGAAATTAAAAAAAATTCCCCTTTATGAATATTATATGGAAAATATTTTTACTTCAGAATTTTAACGTGAGTCCACTTCATTATATACAACCCTCCGTTTTACATTAGCTAATTGTTTTTCTTTTATTTTTTTCTTGTTTTGTTTTTTCTTCTCTTTTGTTAGATACAGGGTTATGTATGCATAATGTCTTTATATATTTTAATAGTACTTTAATATTAAAGATGTTAAAAAGCATTGGGGAAATATATCATGCTTTAAAATGTGCAATACATTATTACGCTGTACGGAAAAGTTGCGTACATCTAAGTGTATGTTTACTTGTGTATGCTTACATACTTTCCATGTTTTTTATGAGCATAAATAACAGTTTAGAAGGCGGAGATTGTGAAACGCTCAGCTGTCGTTGTAAACTCGTAAATGCTTTCATTAAAACATTTTTTTCGACCATAAACATTGGAAACATTTCTTTGCTCTCGGAAATATAGACTTGAGCTTATGTAATAGGCAAGTATGCCATACTCGGTCAAATTTCCTGAGTGATCTAAGAATGCACCAGGAAAAAATTCTTTTCGCTCGAGGGAAGAGGAAATATAGTCTACAACGCGAAAAGAATGATGGGATCGGAAGTCAAACTGATGATTTTGGAGAACAATGTATTTTTAACAATTTAAACTTAAAAGAACCGATATTTTATCTCAATATTAATTAATATGTATATACGTCCTATACGAAAATAGGAGCTTGTTAAAATTTGGAGATAAATTTCTTTTTTTTAATTATATAATATGCTCCAATAATAACATAACTTTTAGCGGAAGAATTACTCTTATCAGGAAATGTTCGTTATCAATCTTATCGCTGTCAAATTCAAAACCTTGGCGTCTGTGAGTTTCGTGAGTCGCTCATATCTGCATCCATCTGATAACAAACAATGAATACCATTAATTTCTTGGCTTTGATGTTTCCCAGATGTCTATTTTAAAACACTAGTATGTTTCATTAAATAATTAACATCCGTTCGATATCTCATTATCGATTGATATTAATGATATTAATATTGAATTAACTTGCTCGCAAATCTTTATCAAAATGAAGACGAGTCAACCAAATAGGGGTCAGCTAGATGAACCGCTGGCTTTCAAGAATAAATTGCGTTTTAATGGAGAATTTTTTTATTATTTTTTATTATTCCAGTAAACTATTGACGCCAAGAATATCTCTCCCAGTCATTTACGTCTGCCACGTTGGAACTGCGTGATCTAAATAAATTATCTGATAAAATAATTATAAATGATGTATAGTAATAATGAGTTTCTTACAAATGGAAATTCAAAATTTTTGTTAAAAGGTATTACCCCGAACAACTAATCTATTCTCTGCCGTTCCACAACTATAATTATGCAATATTTTTTTCAACTCTTCCCTTATTTTACTACTTACAAGGGCATGAAGACATAAATTATATGTATAAATAAAAGTTGGCAGCAGTGGTGTGGGTCTTAGGATGTGAGGCTCAGATTTTGAAGGCCCTGGGTTCGAATCCCGAACTAGAGTTTACCAAACTAGTGTATCTGCGCTAAACTAAACTAGTGATCCCTTCTACACTAGTTTTATTATGAATCGGTAACTATAACACTGGGGAACAATTTGAAACTTAATTTCTGTTGAGTTAAATTTTTAGCTGTTTCCTACAGAATTAGGCATGCTGGTTTCAAAACAGTCTTTAGTTTTCTTCTAACACGTCATGTTCGGTTTCTATGTGGGTGGGGCGCATACTGGTCTAGACCTGCCTGTTTAGTTACGTCTGTTATACTGTGGTGAAACGTTGTGTGTCGGTAAGCAGTATTTAGTATTTCGTTACGGAAGTGTACAGTGTTTGAACTGAAACGTTTCCTTATGGCTACCTCTGCTCCTACACGACGAAACAGCCCCGATTCGTTTTGTTATATATGTGGCAGTTTTACCATTCCCAGTCAAAGGACAAACATCTGTACATTTGTCAGACAAGCATATTATACCTATTTTAAAGTGAAACTTGGTGATCAAGATAAAGCATAGGCACCTCATAAAGTGTGTAAATAGTGTGTTGAGGATTTACGGATGTGGACCAAGGGAACACGTGCTAAGCTTCCATTTGGTATACCTATGATTTGGTCCTATAAATTGATCGAGCCCAAAGATCATTCGAGTGATTGTTACTTTTGTATAGGCAAAACATCGGGGCATAACAAGAAAAACAAATGTAAAGTAGAGTATCCTAGTTTACCGTCAGCTATACGTCCAGTACCGCATTCAGCCGAAGATCCCGTGCCAGTTTTCAATGAATTTCCCTCTTTGGAAGAAGGGGAATACGGATATGGTGCAGATAAAAGCAACTCCTTTGAGGGTCATGGAAGCAAGGTATCAAGGTAGATTGGACGTACATATGATGGCTGTCTATTGTTGGTGCATCAAACTCGAACACAAACTAAATATTCCAGAAAAAGCTACAAACGCACATTTTTGTCTTAATTTTTGACCGCTGTTCATTGAGAAAACAATTTTATATGTGTGAATTTGATTTAACTTACATTAAATGTTTTGTAAACTGTATATTTGGTACGTTTTTACTTTATTTCTTTTAAATGCATAATGATTTTTATAATTTCTGAGTATATTTTGGAGACAAAATCTGAGGTTATTCTCAGATTCAGACGCCCAGATTTAGTGTAAAACCGGTGTCAGATCTAACTCAACAAAAATCTGTTCCCCAGTGTGATATTACATTCAGAATATAATTTTTGTTTTTTTACATTTATATTATAAGGAACATTTATGAGAAGCTATTTTTAGTGAACATATTTGAGAATGTACTGAAGGGCTACATGGGCTTCCTTTATTTTTTTTTTATAACATTTATTTGCATATTAAATGTTTGTTAAAAATAAATACAAATATTTTGTAATTTGATTACAATGAATAGTAAAAAAAATAAATGACATTAATGAGAGTCACATGAGGAGAGGAGGTGACCAGTGACACCACTCTCAATCCTTTATTATTGAAGTAGAGAAATAAATTCGGCATCTGAGTATTTTCATACTTTATATTATGAGATGAATGACAGAAATCCAGTAATATGACGAGAAAAAACCAGGATGTGTTGTAAAAAATCAAGTGCTGACCAATGTATTTAATTAAAAAGCTGTTATTGGAAAGCACAGAGTGAATCTAGTATGTGTTCCGTGACATACAGGCATCTTGAGCAATAATAGAAACGACAATCAGTCATAATAAAAAGCTCTAAATATTTACATATATTAATTAGCAAGAGTATTGAATCATATGTACCATTACAAGAACTGCAAAAGTGAGGTAAGTGTGAGGCATTCCTTGTAATGTCTTAGCAAACTGGATAGAAAATGAACAAGGTATATGGTGCTAATAATACATAATGAAAAATGTTAATATATATATGATAGAAGGTACAAGTAGACGTCTCCCTAAATAATACATGTTTGTGTGTGTGTGGGTGGGTGGGTGTGTGTATGTGTGGGTGTCTGTGTGAGGAATTATGTATGTTTTATTATATGTATTTTGTAATATAGAAGCCAGTAAACCTTGATTGAAAGTTTTCTTACGGAAGTCATGGACGATTTTGATTGTGACTGAAAAGAAGGAATAGCAGAAAGGTTTGAATTCCTTATATTCCGAATAGGGTCGGCAAAATTATATACACACAATCTTATATTGTTTCAAGAGTCTTGGCATGAGTTAACCATGAACAGCCTAAGAGGAAGACAGAAGTCGCTGTTATCGGACTTATCTCCACCTTATCAGTCGCCCTGTCAAACACTAATAACACCTGTCATCTTCCCCCCCGTGTGCTGTTCCACGGGGATCGGAGGGTGTCCCCTGATCTCGGCGGGAAGATTGGAGTAAGCCTCTCAGCCAACCTGTGCAGAAAGAGATATGTGTGCCCTCACACGACAGCTAATTAGCCCAGCCAGCTAGATCCAAAGAAGTCAGAGAACTGGACATCCACTGTTGCAAATACCTCTCTGGATACTTTTTTTTTTTTTTTTTTGTAAACATAACCGGTGGGTTACCCTGCAAATTCAGAAACTCCCTACACATGGGTTCATACACCGTCCTACCCTAAAGGCGTAAGATGAATATTGTGTAAGGCGTTGACAATAGATTAAAAATACTGATAAAAGACCAATCTACACAGACCCATTCTCAAATCACCATATCCCAAATTTAGGATAAGAAGATATCCACAAAATTATATCTGGAAAAACATACTATATGTCATATGTGAGCTTATCTCACTGAATCAATTCAAAACAAATTATTTCAGCTTTCGAAATTTTAAATGGATATTATTTTTATTAATTTAAAAATAAACTATTGTGCATTTTTTTTCCTATTCGTTCGTTTGTCTAACATTATGTAAAATTTAGAACACTTGACAGTTTAAACACTCTTTTACTTATAATTTGCTTTATTATTTGACTTAAAAGCGTGATATATTGCTTACATAAATTTTATAATTACTTCTGTAGGATTGTACTACATATAGTTAAAAGAGTGTATCTGAAATTCATAATTATCAGTATGCAATGAGAAATCAGTGATAGATGGTTGCGACAGCAAAAATAAATAAATTAAAGTCGAAAAAGATCTCTCTACTAAACAAATTCAAGAAATATTGTTTCATAATTCAACGAAAAACTGTAACACATTGTAACTGAGTCATCCAAGTAGCACATCAATAATCAAAGGCACTATAGACTAAAGCACAGAAAGATATTTACCCCTGGAATACTCATTATATAATAATTATAATATAATTGTATATTGAGATTTAATCAGTTTAAAATTAAATCATTTAAAAAAAAGAAAAGAAAACAATCTTATTTTCAGTAAAATTTCGAATAATCAGAAAATTTTGAAAAGTTTGAACTAAATTGTATATTTTTATGGATACCTGCTCATTCAGGATTAGCAGGTAAATGAAGATTTGGACGAATCAGTGATGGATGTTGTCACTATGAGTATTCTTTTGCTTTGGAGTAGATTTATAAAATAAATTTGGGTCTTTGAGGTATAAGGTTTTACAAACTTTACAATCTAGCCATCAATAAATAAAAATTACCAAAATGGAGAATATTTGATCGTAGAGTTTATTAGTAGAAAATTTTTGTTAGGGTTCGGTCAAGGTGAATTATTAAAAAATTATTTAAATAAAAAGTGAAAAAACATGCATTTATTAAATTGCATTTTTTTGGGGGGAGGGGGATCAACCTTTACCGAACCCCATAAAAAATTCTCAACCAATAAAAATGACTTTTTTTTTTTAACTAGTGCTAGAAAATTGAGTAAAAAATCTGACTGTCCCCTATCTAGTTAGATTTTTATTATATTCCCTAGCATTTAATCGTTTGACATAATTTTGTAATTGTTTGGAGAAAGGCCAGGGAAAGTTGACGTAAAATTTTAGTTAAATACTTCAAAGAAAGCAACAATGGGACACGATTTGACTTCTGTGGAAGTCTCATTACTAACCTCTTTTGACAGGAACCAAGCTCAGTTTTTCCCAAAAATCTAATTCTTTGTTATCTTCATATATATGTGGCACTGGAGAGAGTCACGTGGTAGTTAGAGTGTGATTGTTGTGACAGTGCCTGGCAGGGAAATTGAAAATCCAAACCTCTATAGGCATACACAGTTTATTGACAAGTGTTCAGTGACTGTTAAAAGCGTTAGGTGATATTCTGTAATTAAAAATTAATTATAATTCAGCTTCAATAATTTTTTTAAAACAATAATTGTTGCTTTTAGAGAGTTCCATGACTGATAATTTCTCCAATCCTACCTAAAAATTATGAAAAATGATAGTTTGGAGGCAACAATTTCTAGTTTTGTTGAAAATAAAATTCGGCAGATGACAAATGAAATTTCCCTACTGAGTAAAATCAGATCGATGGAAGTGGATATACCTAAAAATTTCAAGTGAGAGTGCAAAAAACTGATTTTTTCAATTAAAAGAAAGAAATTTAATAGATATTTTTCTTATTGTCAAAAGAAATATTCTAGGAATAACACATCAGTTGGACAATTAATACAAGATTTTTTTAAAACGTTAATTTTTATTTAACTGCTCACATGCCGCAATTATTATTATATATTATCATGTATTACTATTACTTATTATCATGTATTGCTTTTAAATTTAAAATGTAGAATAAGAGGTTAGATTACACCATGTGTTAAGTAGGAATAATTTTTTTTTTTTTCAGCACAGCGGGGTTAATATTTAGTTTAGAACAATGGAAACTGACAAAAATTTATTCAACCGAAATAAATTACATATTATACATATATTATATATTACATAGATAATCAAATACAAATATTCAATAGCTACGTTGTTAAGAAATTTCCATAGTTCAAGAAAATCCTACGTAACGGAATTTGCAGTTTATGAGGGCAGTATTCTTATTTAACAAAGAGTAAATGAACATTAATTATTTATCTCGTAAATTGTATTTATTAGTAATTTTCTAGTTGTAATTATTAATCAACGAATTGGCTGTTGCATTTTATTTTGTAAAGTACAAGAGCATTGAGGTAGTTGAAGGTAGCTATCGCAGTTTAATTTTTCTTCATATTTCTTCGTCTTCAAAGACTTAATAGTCATTTCTCCCCAAGAAAGTTCAAATTTTAGGTATCATGAGAAATTTGATTTTTTGCACAGCTTCTAAATGACGTTTTTTATTTATTTATTTATTTTATATATATAGAAACCGAATGAATCTTACTTTGTTTAGAGTAATTTAATGCTTTTGTGTGTTCAGGAAATTTTACTCTTGAAAATTAAAAAAATTATATAATCCTAAGCATTTAGCATAAAGGGTATAATGTTTTTTTTTAATAACTTGAAAAAAACCACATTATTTTCCAAAGTAATTATCAACAGTAAACAATAATATTGCCATTTTTCTCGTAGTTAGAATAAATTTGAGATTATTTGGAATTTAAAAGTATAATTTCAAATAATGCTCGTGGCGTAATGGCCGGATATTACTTCAAAGTAATTAATTTCAGCAAATTTTCCGCAAGGGAATCTAGATATTCATGCCCGTCATTTAAAAATCTCCTTCGATTCTTAGCTAATTGTGCTCAACAGAAAAAATTATGTTCTATGCAAAAGTGTTTAAATTTATTTTCTCGTTTTCCGGCACAGATGTGTCTATAATACTTGAAATAAATAAAAAAAATTCGTATTTACTTTCATTGAAGCGTTAAATGAATTCGCAAATCACTCATGGGGAGTGGGGGTTTTTGAAAAAATCTATTTGACTTATCCTCTAAAATAAGTATGAAATATTATTTTGTAACATTTGTATTATGTAAAATTATATTATTTTTACGTGAGTTTTTCTGGGCCCCTTAAATTAAATATTAAGCTTTTTTTAAATTTAAAATATTTTAATAAATTTTTTTGTCTGACCTGATAGACCCACTATGACCGTGTGACATCCTCATTACCACCCCTTATTTAAATTAATATGAAAAAAAAAAGTATAAATATTGGAAATAGTTGAGTTGAGTCCAGACTCCGGACAACTCTCAATCAAGTACATGCTACTAGTATTATTTAATTTTATTTAATATTTATTTTAATTCTAATTNTAAATTTAAGGTTTTAAAGTCTGATTAATTTCATAATTACATTTCTTTTTAAATATTATGCACATATTAATTTTATTTATATTATTATATTTCAAATATTATTATTATTGTCAAGTAGCACATTACATCGTGCATAGTATGTAATTCTTTTTTTAAGTGTCAGCCTCTCTTTTGACCACTTAGGAACATGGAGGGAGAGGCTATATCTACAGGTCGCTATACCACTCTAAACATCCATGGCAAAGGACAAGCTTTTATTTATCGATAAAAGCTTGTCAGGCCAGGATTTGAACCCGCGTCGCCAGGATTGAGAGACCACATTTAATTCTACTGCCATCCTTCCGCGCCGTATTTTATATCATATATATAACCTTTATTTATATATTTTAGTCTGTTAAAAATAAATAAAAACATTTTGTAATTTGATAACAATGTAAAATAGAAAATAAATGACATTAATGAAAGTCACATGAGGAGAGGAGATGACCAATGACACCACTCACAAATCATTTACAGACTATGTCCCCAGGAGGTCGTGGGGCCATCTTCGTTTGAGCCGACGGGAAGGTCTAATTAAGGTCATATTAAATTTAAATAAAAAGTCTGAGTGAAAATAAAGGGTTAAAATTTGACCAAATTAAACGATCATATGTGTTTTTATTATTATTAGTGTTTTGACAAAAATTAAAAGAGTATAATATATAGAAAAGTTACTTAATGATTGTTTTATATGTTTCTTGTGAAGAACTCATACTGAACAAATTATTAAAGAATGTAACTAAGAATGATGAAAACTTCTCTTACTCAGTAAAATTCTACCCTGGGGAACACACCATTACTTCTCATTCTTCTCACTAGCTCATGAAGTCATTCACGCTTATCCATGGTTATCTTCAATGAAGCTTGGGTATTATCCTGAGTTTACACAGCCCCTGTGTACCTTGAAGAGACCTCTTCATGTCACTAACACTAAAACTCAATAGAAGAATTATGGAGCCAACCGACATTATTTATTTCGTTAGAAAGTATAAGAAACAAACTTGCAGGTATCGCCCAAAACGCCAAAGGTTGGTGATAATTCTAGGTTTTGCAATGAGATAATTCTGGTTTCATCATTTCTTATTATAGTTCAAGCCACGTGCAAATATTTTCTTTAATTTATTACATATTTGTCTCAGTAACATACACAGAAGAAAAAAAATTAAAAATATCATCGCCTATTTCTTAAACTTTTTGTTAGCTTGATTCCAATGTTATCTAATGTATATATTAAGAAAATCATGCTATTCACATCTCATCATCCCCATCTATATTCATATGGTTTTTGTGTTTTATATATATATATATATATATATATATATATATATATAAGATAAATTGAAGTTAATTTATAGATAAGAATCAAAAAGATAAGAATCAAATCCAGTTTCCAATTTAGCTGAGAAGTTCGCCATTTGCAGATTAATTGATTATTTTTTTCTAAAATGCATAAACAGGAGAAGACCTAAACACAGAACATTTTTATCCTTCGCTCGATTGGAAAATGCTCTGCTACAGTGGTGTGATCCATAACACTCCAATGAGTGTCTCCAAGGTAGGATAACATTCCAGCCTTAAACAAGACTCCAGTCTCTTCCATAGCTAATGGTACATTCCTGATTACTCTTCAATCAAATTCCTGGTTAAGAAATACCTGAAATTGGTTCCTGTCTCTGATCCTGGCTTTCCTGCTTTATATTTGTATTATAATTATTATGAACATGATTTACCTAAAAAATAAAATCATAATCACCCTCATTAGAATTGGATGGTTAAAGAAGTTTGGAACCGAAAATCAAAAATGCGGACCACGAAAAGATTTGAAATCCCATTATAATTTGTTGATTTAAAGTCATTCATACAGGGGGGGGGGGGGTAATCTATTATTTTTCGGGTCCTTAAGTGGGGACAAATACACAGTTTTTCAGCTGTAGAAGAAGACTAGAATGTAAATGTGTGTGATAAATTTGTGATGAATGGAGAAACAGTGAGTTAGTGAGTTGATGAAGTAGAGAGAAAGAGAGAGAGAGAGTGAGTGAGAGAGAGAGTGAGTGAGTGAGTGAGAGAGTGTGTGGCGGAGAAAGATTGTGTCGGGGGAGGGTGGAAGAGAGAGAGAGAGAGAGAGAGAGAGAGAGAGAGAGAGAGAGAGAGAGAGAGAGAGAGAGNAGAGAGACAGAGAGAGAGAGAGAGAGACAGAGAGAGAGAGAGAGAAAATAAATACAACGAGGGAAATTGATTAAAGGAGAAATTCGTTAATAAGCACTTCTTAAGTGTGAGATACTTAAAATGGTGCTGCAAAAACACTTTGTACTATATAAAGAACTTAGTTGATAGTTTCCCTATCTTGTTATTAATAGCGAATTTTCTTAACATGCCCTCCTTTAATGAGTTGTTAACAGTTGTCTACAAGTCATGTAAAGAAATATGTTATTGAGCGAATTTTTATGTTAAATCAATAATCTTATATTTAATAGTACTTTGTACTTAAGCGAGCCTGCTTTAATGTGTACATAAGTTTTTCACCTAGCCACTTACTCAAATGTTTTTTCTTAATTTTTAAGTACTGCTCATTAATTAAACAGTTTTATATGTATGAACTCGATTTAACCTACATTAAATGTTATATATTTGGTACTTTTTATTCTATGTTCTATTTAATTCATGTTTTTTATTTTTTCTGGGGATATCCTGTAGTTTAAAAGTTGACGTGACAGTCAAAATCTGAGGTTACCCTCAGATTTAGACGCCAAGAATTAGTGAAAAAACAGTATCTGACCGAACTCAACAAAAAATGTGTTCCTCAGTGTAATTAGTGGTTAAAAGTATGTTAATGAGGCACATAAACATTTGTGATATGTACTGAATTTTATTTATAACTTCGAATCTTATGTTTAAATGTAGTGAAAATTCTACTATCTTTTTTTTGTCAGGTATTCACAATGCAATATACCTAGAATTTAATTTTAAAAGTACATTTATTTACAAAAAATATAGTTGAAAACTAACTTTAGAGATACCATGCAACAAAGTTTTCTTTTTATCTAGTGCCTAACTCGTTTATAATCAATGGAATTAGTTTAACTAAAAAAGAAAAAAAATTGAGATAGATAATAGATGGGATCAGATCTCACTAGAGCATATTTGGTGATATGCAAATATTTCAGGATAATTGAATTTTTCTATTCATATTTATTTTTTTAATTTATTTTTTTAAGGTCTGAGGTCCATTAAATCCAGTGCAATTTTCGGAATTGAAATTGAAGATTTAAGGATATTACGATTTTTCTTTTCATAAGTAATGTGAAAATGGATGTAAAATGGTAAATTTGTTTACACTTTAAAAAAAATAATACTCAAGATGTTTCCTGAAGTAAGATTTATCGTAAAGAGTATTATCTAATTTCCAATTATAGGCCCGTTTCTGTAAAAAAAAAAAAAAAAAAAAAAAAAACACGCTAAGAAATAGAAAATAATTAACCTATTAAAGCTCTTAACGTATAATTTTCAAAATATTAATAAAGAGTTTGAGTGGCTTAGAAGAAAAATTACAGCCAAAATAAATAAAAGAGAACAAAATAAAATAAAAAGTAAAGAGTTGACAAAATATGGCCCTGTTAATTACTCAGTGTCAAACCTTACTTTCTTAAAACTCACTAAACTAACATTCGTTTACTTATTTTCAACTAAAAATGTTTTTTTCTCCATTATCTCCAATATGGATTAGTTTCAGTATTACAAAAATGGTAATTTACATACACTAAGAATATATACATTAACTATTACTATTGTTATACTTTTAAAAGATTATTATTATTATCAGTACACAGACATCATATAAACTGTAATTAATGTAATCAGTATTGTAATTGTCATCTATAGTAGCTAAAAGTAGATAAAAACAATATACCATCACTTATATCACCACCTACTAGCTCCAAAATGATTGTCACTAAAATTGACTAAGAGAGGGAGGTAAAATAATAAAAAGGATTAAAATATGGATTTTATGTGTAAATTAAAAATGATAATAATTTGTATATATATT
>KZ807460.1:23365-34186 GCA_000696205.2 Oncopeltus fasciatus
TTTTTTTTTTTAATTTATAGATTGTAACTAAAAATCTCAAATTATTTATCTAATGAATCCTACTGTAAATTTGATTATTTTTTTTTTCTCATGACAATAACTCTGCCATGACCGAGTTTTATCTGCACATACCATACAAATATTGTATACAATGTGCATGTATAGAAAATAATTACATTAGTTGATTACAATACACAATTTACAAAAAAAAATAAATAAATAAATAAAAATAAAGCAAACAATAACTAACAAGTAACGAGAAAAGAAGAATTGTAACAAAAAAGATTGAATGAAATGAAAAAAGAACTTTGAAATAAATTAAAAATATGAAAAAGAAAAGAATGAAAAAACTATACAATACTGAATATTTAAATAAATATACGGTTTCAATTATATATATTGTTAACTCAATGTGAAAATGTAATTATGAGTATCCCTCATTTGTGTGTTTAATTTTTTCAAGAGAGATTTTAAGGAATACTTTGAATTCTGGTTGTAATTTGACCATCAATATATTTGCTTCTACTGACCATTTTTCGTATTTCAGTGGTGACTTTCTTGTCAGTTCTGTCCTGGAGTCAGTAAGTAGTGTTCAGTCGTATATCAAATTTTGGTATGTCTGTTCGCGTGTAATGTCAGTTAGGCGATTCTTTAATTTTAAATCTGTAAAAATAACTGTTGACTGTACCGTGTCCCGTAATAGCTTGAGTCGGGTGGAAGTCTCTCAATGTTTTTCGTTTCTTATTGTACGTCTGTATGTCAGGTACAAATGTCTATAAGTGTCTAGATGTGGGTGTACTGTTCCATCTTGATTGCCAGTGTATTAAGGCCTGTTTGTGTAATAGATGTTTTAGGTGTAGCTTTGAGATAAGTTTGTAACACACAGTCAGGGAAGGATCTCTGGATGCAGACTTCGCTGGTCTCTCAGGTAATCCATTCCCATGTATACCTGAATGCCCTCTTATCCAAGCAAAACTAATCCGATTTTTACCTATTGACTGTTAGTTATATAAAATTTTTTTGTGTCTCGATTATGTGGTAGTGACTTGTATATTTAAAATACATAAAATTATTATTATTCTGTTCTTCCTATATAGATAAATACAATTATTATCTATGATTATACATACTGATTTATTTATACTTAAATTAATTATTTATTACTCATTTTGTTTATTTTCAACTATTTATAGCTTATTAGTTTTAGTAAATTATTCCTAAAATAACTATGGTTACAATGTTCATTAGTAGTTGCTTATTTACTATGAATATATTTTTATATATGGGACACTCATGGCCTATAGAATACAGGTCTCCATCATGGCTGAAGTACCCTGATTCAGGACCAAAGTATTACTCCTAAGCCTCAAGATCAATGCTCATTAGCCATGTTTGTACTTAGGGAAGGAGGCCATTCATGTTCCCATGATTATCCTTCTGAAAGATGTCCTGCCCAGCTCTGTGAGAGGTAGCAGGGGTAATCCTTCGCCTCCAGTATGAAGCTCCTTAACTGGATGCAGGAGCTTAGCAGCTCTTCTTACCAGTTCCTCTAAAGATGCTTATTTTGTGCTGGAATTAGGAATTAGACATTATAAAAAATAAAACACCTAAACACAGTTGGTGAATAATTTTACATATTTTCTAGGTTATCTTAGTTTTATTATTGTACTAAATACTAGTTCTAATATAGTATTAATTTGATTGGTTGTAAGAAAAATAATTATTATTTGAGTTAAAAAAAAAAAAACTATGACATTATTTTAGTTCCTAGAGGCACCTTTATATTATCTTTCCTTAATTTATTTTTCTTATGCGTGAAAAAAGTTTTCTTCCATACATTTTTAGTGCGTGGGAACAGAATAAAAATCTAACTGTCCCAGTCAGGACTCGAACCTGGATCTCCTGCTATCCGGGCCGGTACGTTTTCCATTTACGCTACCGAGACAAGTCTGGTAAGTTATAAATTCTCCGCACTAGTGTCGAGAGTCCAACCTCCGAGGCAGACGAATATATCGTCTCATGCTCGGAGGAGCTGACATTTACGTGGGATTATATACCTCAAAAAAATAATATTTATAAAATTAAAATAGTTTTCTCCTATAATTTAAACAAAGACTAAAAACTTTATTTTTTTAAAATTATTAAATTATTTTAAGAAAAAAAATATGAACAGTGCCATTACATAATATGTAATGGCAGTATTAGGTAATTACATATCATTCAATGAATAGTGTAATTAGTTTAGTCTCTGTTGGTGGGAGAACTGTCCTGCTCTGCCAATTATCCTGTTAGCACAGTTGTCCTGTTATCCTGTTAGATTTTAAAGTGGTTTACCAAATTCCCTGTTTACCAAATTCCCTGTTCTGATAACAATTGTTCGGCTTCATATATTGGTCAAACAAAGAATTATCTCAACAAAAGACTAAAACAACACGAATACAGCATCAAGATTCGTGATATGAACTCGTCGGCCCTCTCCCAACATGCTATTAGCACCAATCACCCACCGGCTTTCAATGAAGCTACCATTCTGGCCTCTGAGCCATTCCTCAAAAAAAGGCTGATTTCGGAATGTGTGTACATTAATCTTAATCCTACCTCTATCAACGATAGGCAGGACAAAGACAACATTTCGTCAGCGTACTGTAATATTTTTCGTATAATACAACGAAAAACTACTCTGAAACTCCCCCATTGTCGGCCTCTTTCTTTTTCCCTTTGAAGGGATTACCTGGTTAATTCCTTTCACCCGGCCCATAAAATTCTTGTTCTTTGAATTTTACCGACTTACCCCACTCCTCCCTGTGACTGTGGTTTCACTTTTCAGTTGTTTCTGCAGTTTTTACAATGTGAACAACCACCCTGGGGAGATTTCTCCACTCAACACCATTGGTACATATCATTTTGTAATATGTTTTATTCCTAACCATAGTTAATATTCTTACATATCCTTTTTTCTTTTTGTACAGATATTTCAATTTTTATGCATTACTGTTATTTGTGTGTATTGTCTTTTTAGCCCTGATGATGGCTTACTAGCTAAGCCGAAACGTTGGCATAAATAAAAATATTACTCCAAATTGTGGTGTATATTTTTTTCTTCCTGGCCGAAACCCCGACCATTCTCACACGATATTCGAGACGGCCAACTAATCATCAACCATGTTAGATTTTAAAGAAGAAAAAACACCCACAATCTCTAACTAAATCTTCCACTAATTTTGGAACTTTAGTGATGAGCTGCCGGACATAGTTCGCATTAAAAAACAATTATTTCTGAAATACTTGCAGCAATGGTTACTTACTATAATAAAATTTACCTAATGAAAGACGTTACAACTTTGAAGGGGAGTACATAGTTCTATGTTGTAATTAGTGAGGAGCGGTGTGAAGGGGAGGTTTTTTGGCGGTTATTAAGCTGGAGAAAATAGTGCTACCAGCAAGCAAATATTTATAAAGAATTAATAATAACCCACCAAGCACAGGTAGGAGATATGTGTATTTACCGTTCTAACTTCCTTGGTGCTTCTAGGAGAGAAAATTTCCATTATCCAGATGTATGAAATTAATTATCTGTAATAATTTTGTGAGCAATTACTAGCATATATATATACACTGCCGGACAAAAATAAAGGATCAATTACAAATATTTATATTATTATTACATAAGAGATAAAAATAGGAATTCCATTGCCCCAGACTGGACTGTTGTATCTTATCTAGTTAATCCTGTACCTGTTTATATTCCCACCCGTTTATGGAGAAAAGGGTCAGTTAATCCACTTCTTTTCTTTCTTCCTATCAGTAAATGGTTAGTTGTTAGCAAAGATTCATCTTATTGAAGATTTTCTAACATTTAAGAGACTTTAGTTTTTACTTGTGAGTTTAGTAAGAACGTTGTGATGGCCAACAGAAGAGCATTGACCGAAGAGGAATCAATTCGTGCTGTTGCTTTGAGTGAAGANGATGGATAAACATTATTGTATCCAATTAACATAAAAATGATATAGCCCTGCATTTTTAATGATCTATCTTTTCTTCCCAAAAAATATTTTCAATGGGGGTCGGGAGGTCTCTCCCCCCCCCCTCCCAGATTTTTGTGAAGCAAATACTTGTGTATAGTAAAAAAATAAGTGGGTGACATAGTCAACCAAGGGTAGGTTATAAGTTCCAACAAGTACGCTAATTCTTTCCTTAGGGAAACAATACCACCATGGATAAGGACAGCACATTGCTTCACTTAGTGCAAAATTTGTCTTATAATACCTATTCATTTTATACTAAGATAGTTTACTTTTTTGTTGCAGGAAATGTTCATAGAGCTGTTGAGTAAGGATGCTTATGCGATCACAGCTTCTTCGAAAAAAAAAACTATCCAAAAAAAAGATGTTGACACTGCAATTCTGAATACAGATGCATTAATATTTTTAGATGGTGCTATGGATTTCTAATTTTATGTAAATAATTCATTAATTTTTTTATAACTTCCTTTAATAATATGTTTTTAATTGAACTAAGTTCCTATCATAATAAACCACAGGAATGTATTTGTATTTTTTGTTAGTCTTACTTATAATTCAAAACTAAAGTAAATGCAATAAAAAAAAAATAACAATAACAATTTTACACTTATTTTTTGGTTTATTATTCACCATCCTCTGAATCACACCTTTATAAAATTACAATGCATTCAAGAGAGATTTATAATTCTAAATTTTATGTACTAGATAAATAGATAAATGTTTTTATTTTAATTATTTACAGTTACAAATACACATTATTTCACAATAATAATTACATAAGGCTTGGCTTTTATAAGCCGTGAGCCCGAGTTTGCCGTGATACCTGTTAAAAAATTAAGATAATACTTGTCTGTATTAAACCTGTTTTAATTATATGAATTAACAGCTTATTAATTTATGAATTAACAGCTTATTATTGATAACATACCCATTTATATAAAACATACATAAATAAATACCTTTAATATACATATGAATCCCTATCACATAAATGCAACAAGTAATAACAACATTTGTATTTTTAAAACATTAAATCTTCTACATATAATTTATATAATACAGTACTTAATAGTTGTAGTTGGAACTGTTCTTTTCTACATTCGCATGTGTATATTATACTTATATTATATAATATAATAGATTAGATTAGTAAAATTTTATTAAGTTATTTGTATATTATGCTTGTTATAATAGATTAGATAAGAAACTTGTTATAAAGTTATTTATTTATTCTACAGTTGGTGCCATTTAGGAGATAAGTTTTTAGATATATTAAATAACATTAACAGTTGTATACAATTTGTTCACATATTATTAGCTGTAGATTAGGCGATATTATAAGCTGGTGCATGGACAGTAGCAGCTCACTAATACTAGTGTGTAATGAAGGACATAAAGATTCAGAGAATAATTACTACTTATTTTCTTGCTCACACGCCATGACTATTTCAATCAAACAGAGAGAAAGGCAAGCTTAGGAATACAGACAGGAAGGAATACACTCTCATCGGTAATTAACACATGTTCTCAACAAGAAAATGACCAAGTGACTACTATAGGAAAAATTGTATCATTTCGTAGGTAAATTTGTTGACCGACAAGTTTTACGAAGAGAGGAATTTCAGGAATTCGGTCTTGGTAGTTACAGAATTAAAAACTTATTTATAACCAAAAAAGATTTTATTACAGCCACAAATAAAGTGATTTAGGCTCAAATAAAAAGTTTTTTGGTTACTAATTAATTTTTAATTCTTCAACTTTCAAGACCAAATTCCTGATAATCCTCTCTTCATATTATCATTTCTTTTTGCGGCCTTTTACACAAAATAAACTTACTGATTTAAACAGTTGGGTCATTTTGGCAGTTTATTATAAGTGTCCCATTATTATTGTATTTCAAAATATTATATTTTTTATAACAAGTATATTATTTGTTGTTCACGTAGGCTTCGACGGTCGTCATATGTATTTACCGTTTCTTCTTCCGGGTTGGACCGTGTCAAATTGTTGTTATTTGCCGAGTTTTCGCACATCATGTGATGGCTTCTTCAGGGCTGAAAAGAGAAGATTCTCTCCCGCAAGAGGAAACGGTAAATACAAGTATATTATTTTTTTATAACTTGCATGTTATAGTTTTATGACTTAGAGTCAAATAGAGACCATACAACTCTTGGGTAAAAAGAAAATGTTAGCAAATTGGTTGATAAGAATTTTGAATAGATCAATCTTGAGGTGGTGGTATGTGAGGGCACTGGAAGTTAAATACATATAATTTTCCAGGAGAGCATCCACCATCCTCCAGCCCAAATTTCATCTTCAAAAGAGCTTTGAATATATCAATCTTCAGTAGCCGAAGAGAATCCACCATCCTCCAGCCCAAATTTCATCTTCAAAAGAGCTTTGAATATATCAATCTTCAGTAGCCGAAGAGAATCCACCGTCCTTTGGCCCTACCCAACTTCCTCTTGTCCACGACTAGCCTCACTTTAAAATTATCAAGGGCCTCAGGACATTCACTGCGGCTCTTAAATTCGCTTTTTGACTTCCATTCATATTTCATCAGGGATGGATAACCTATTGCATCTGAAAAAAAAAATAGTCAGATAATCTGAATCTGAGAATAACCGCAGATTATGTCTATCCCGTCAACTTTTTAAACTACAGGATATTCTCAGAAATCATAAAAATCATTCATTTAAAAGAACATAAAGTAAAAACGTACCATCGAGTTCATACATATAAAATTGTTTAATTAATGAACAGTACTTAAAAATTATGATAAAAATTTGCGTTTGTAGATTTTTCTGGAGTGTTTAGTTTGTGTACATTCGCACTTGATGCTCCAACAATAGTCAGCCATCATATGTACGTCCCATCTACCTTGATACCTTGCTTCAATGCGGAACTGGGCGTATAGATGACGGATAACTTGGATACTCTATTTTACGTTTTTCTTGTTATATCCCGATGTTTTCACTACACAAAAGTAACAATCACTTGATTGTTTTTGCTCGCGCCAAATCATAGGTATACCAAATGTAGGCCTGGCACATGTTCCCTTGGTCAATATCCGTAAACCCTCAACACACCCTTTACACCTTTTATGAGGTGCCCATGCTTTATCTTGATCACCAAGTTTCACTTTAAAATAGGCAAAATATGCTTGTCTGACAAATGTACTGACGTTTGTCCTTTAACTGGGAATGGTAAAACTGCCACATATTAACCCTGAAAGCAACCTCATGTAAGAACCTTCAAATCATATACTGTCTTGAGAAGGCCTAATAAGGGAGTATTGTTAGTTACTCAGCAGAGAAAGGCTAATCTGGTCCCTGTATTCTTAGGCTGCGAACGTCAGCACTACTCACACTACCTTGTTGCAGTATCTTTTAGATCCTTAGAGCATAAGGAATGCATAAGAATGAATCATGGATGCAAGTGGTTGCTTATCTTCACCCTGATAAGAGAACACAAAAACAGTGATTAGCATATTGTTGTCAAATTCTTACCTTGAGTCCCCTAAGAGCCAAAAATATGTTAATTAAATCTACATGATAAAAAATATTTCTAGTGACATATACTGTATTAAAGTATACATAAAATCTATTAATTAGAATAAAATATATTAGTAACTGGGGGACCGTCATTTCTATAACTATGCCCAGCCTATCAACTACATATTTCTTACCAGAAACCCCCAAGCTATAGAATAGAAAGAATATAATCGAGACATATGAGGAATCAATGAATGTAAAAGTTATGTGTACTAAGCTTTGCTTTAGACTACTGTCCTGGAAGGAGGAGTCCAGGAATTTTTCACCCGTCGTAGTTACATTCTTAAATTTCTTTCTTAACAAACTGTTGATGATAAAAATATGCCATGGCAACACTGTCGATTATACTTGTCATTGGAGGCAACACTGTCTGTAACCTCAACTCTTTGTTGTTATCTAATTAACAGTGTGACCTTATGTATTTCTTGAGTTTACAATGTATAGTTCTTCATTAAATATTTGTTTATATTCGAGCTTTGGTTATATTGAGTATTCCTAATGTCACCTTAATGAATCTTTATCACAAAAGTTTTTTGTAAAAAATTTTATTTAACATAAACTTTAAAAAATTACACCTAACACCTATTGTGTTCTATAAACTTTTTTGTCGCTCAAATAACAATCAAAATTCGTTTTATGATTATAAATTTTGGTCTTCCTCTAAAATATTCTTTACCCCTTGACCAATTTAAAAAAAANCTATAATAAATGAACTTTTGTCTGAATTCGAAAGAGAAAAAGGTGGAGTTGAGATTGAAATAAAAACTTATAATCGTAATATTCGTTGTTGAGTTACAAAAAAGTTTGTAGAAAGTTTAAGGAACGTATATTGTATGGAACATTTCAAAATTCACGTTTTATGAGATCTCTTATACTAAAATATGACTCTGTTGATCTAAACCGAAGTAAGTTCAAATGGAGAGTTTTTTGACCGTAGATATTATTATTAGATGATTTTAGTTGGGGTTTGGTCAAGGTAGATAATTTAAAAAAATACAAATTTAAAAAAGTGTATTTTTTTTTAAAGAAACTCTTATAAGATTATCTTGGCAGATAATCTTTTTAAAAATACACTTTTTTTTTTAATTTGTATTTTTTTTTTTTAATTTACCTTGACCGAACCCCAAACAAAATCATTTAAGAATAACAAAGATAGTGAGATTTTAAAATTTGGTCTTAATTTAAACTCTCCCCCTTTACCGATATCAGCCATAATGAACTCATCCCGTGCAAAGGTCCTTTGGGAAATAGTTTAATGATCTAGTGTAGGATTCAGAACAAAGACTGCTTTGTATGTCAAATGTTTCAACAATAAGAATTTATTAATAAATATGAATGGAAACAACGTTTTCAAAACATAAAAAAAAAAAAAAAGCCTACATGATGCAAGTAGTATCATGTTTCATTAATGATAAACAAAAACATTAAATGTGAAAAATACGAAATTTATATTAAAGGTTGACGAACACAACGAGCGTAAAAAACAAACAAAAAAAAAACGTTAAAAATCGAAAACATACTGAATATAATGTACGAGAAAAGTAAAAGCCTTGCTCTTGACTGACTGGAAGGAATGAGTGGTGGAAGGGCTCAGACATTGTAGTACATTCGTAAATCTTTTTCTTAAAAAGTATGGAATTTTTTATATTTATTTTAAAAATATGGGAGCCAGTCCAATATTTAAAATTGCATTCTTAAATATTTTCCACCGTGTTCATTTTTGGTTTAATTCCTAGCGTAATAATCTTTGATTATTACATTTTACTCATTATATTCAGTACATTTTTTCCGGATAAAAAATTGCAAAGAGCGGGACTCGAACCCACAGCACCAGGCTTAGGATTTCCAAATGATTCCCTACGGCTAAGTCTTCTTCAGAATTTAAATTGAGTTACTACCTGTCGTTTGTAATCAAGACTCTTATTCTTATTGCAACATTGATCTTCGACCTCAAGATTATCACAAATCCTCCAGCTAAGATAACACAAACTCTTAGCTCAGGACAACGCAGGACATCTCGCAGGAAATAGCAGTGGTGAGAATGAGACACTGCAGTTCATAGAGAGTATACAATTTACCTCACTTCTCTCTAGGGTATGTCATTCATTTTTCCTTTTTAGATATATTTGTTACAGTCCTTTCCATATATCGATTTATCTATCTTGATAGTCATTAGATTATAAATAAACTGTAATTAAACACATACAGTACAACAAAGGGGATTTTTTGTCTTACACAAATATCTGTTGCATAAAATACAGAACAATGTATTATAATTAAAATACATACATTACATGCCATTCGAATGGTTCTGTAATCTTTATAGCATATTTCCCGCCGGGAATTTAATTAACATCACGACAAGACTTTTGAATAATCATAACGGATCTTCATAGATCCGACAGAGATGTTTAACATATACTTCTAAATTTTAAATCATACTAAAACCAAATTCGATACTAAATTTTCTTATTTTCAAACCGTTGGATTTTTTTTTTCTTTTTTTTTTTTTTGCTGAACTAGGTTAGCAATGTTGGTGGTGGGGGTGGTTGTGGTAAGAGAAAAACAAATTTAACAATAATATTCGTCATTATCTTACTTACTAATAAATTTAAAAATAAAATAAATCTTTATATATTACTTTCTGTTACTTAACACCTTGTAATTTGATTCCTAATAAATCTATGGAAAAATGTTAGGAAAAGAATATAAGTAAATTGTATTACGAAAACATAAACTGAGGAAAATAATTGAGAATGTTAACTCAAAATAAAAAGGGCAACTTTAATAATTTAGCTTGGAACTCAAAATCGTTAGATTATAGCGCGAAAGCGTTATTCATTTTTAGTTAATATCATATGAGGAAGGGAGGAGAAGGTAAGAAGAAAACGAAAATTCTATTTGTAATATCTTCGTTATATTTCGTTAAAGAAAAAATTTAACTATAATATATATAAAAGTTTAATTTTCTATAAAATATTCAAGAAAAACGCTCAATTTAAGTAAATATTTACGAATTTAACTATGAAGGTTAAGCGCGTGCCTCACTCTACTAGAAAAAACCAAAACCTAGCTGAAAGAAATTTTATTTTTTCCTCTCAATATTCTCAATTTATTTTATGATCAATTTTATTGATTACTCTTATTTATTATTCGAGGCGAAAGGGAATTTATTGTAACACTCTAATTCCTAAATAGAAAATTTTAAAAATCTATTCGTAATTGTTAAACTCAAGGTGCCCATG
>KZ807460.1:53798-64960 GCA_000696205.2 Oncopeltus fasciatus
TATATATATATGTCCTGTTTTCTTATTTTTCTTTTCGAATAATAAAGAACTTCTTATAATTACATTTTTCGAAACTAATAATTTATTTTTAGACAATTCAGGAATATAATTATTTTCACTATTTCTTACACAGGCAAAAATTAAATTTGCATAGCGGAAGGAACTGTAGTATAAAAAAAAGCTCATTAAATAGGAATATTAAGCTCTTAACTTTTTCTCATTAATAAGTAGGAACGCTTATTGAAAGCATGGTAATTTTAGCTAATCGAGGCGTGTGACATTGACAGCAAAATTACACATTTGTTGGGGGGGGGGGGGGAGCGTGAAAAACAATACTTAAAAAAAATTTTTTCATGGACTAGCAGTCAAAATATTTATTAGAACAACATGTAATTAAATTAAATCGGTACATAGATTTCAAATTATTAAAAATAATATAACCTATAAACTAATAACATAAAATAAGAAAATAAAAAGTCATCTTACACTTCTATTTCGAAGCTATTTTTAAAGAATTTTAACAATTAATGAGACTTAATTTATACTTGCGTAATTTTCAAAATGGCATTGAAATAATTATTCAAAAATAGACTTTTTTTTTTTTTAATGGAACGATTGCATTATAAAGAAAGGTATCAAAATTCGTCTCTTGACAAAGAAATAACATTCATCAAATAATTCTAACGGAATTTTACTCGTGACTTTGTGTAACAATAATAATTGAAATACTTTTTATGAGTAGCAATTTTAAATACGTTTTAAGAAGTAAAAAAATTCATTGGCAATGAGGAAGGATTTGTATCTAATCGGGGGCGAATACAAATTTGGCATGTTTCTTAAAAATACAGAAACTAGGACTGAACTCGTAAATGTGCAAAATCGGAACAGTAATGCCTACTGTCAGTGCCCACTTTCTCAACCATGATGGAAGGTGAATTAAGAGAATCAGAATGGTTATAAATAATAAAAATATAATTTAAAATCATACAATGGCAAAGGGATAATGAAGAAAGTGAGAGCCACGCACACAGAGTGAACAAATTCAGGACTAACTAAAAACTGAAATGGAAACCTCCTTGGGGGGGTTTAAGAGGACATCTGCAGGAAGGTGGTGTGTAAAGAGAAAAATGGTAAACCCTTCTTAGATTCTAGACATGCCGATGTTTGGGGAACATGACTTGTGACAAAAGTGTGAAAAGTATGGTTATGATAATTCGACAAATATTCTTATCGGTATAAAAAATTTACTAGAAATATAATATTGTTGTAATATTCTTCAAGACAAACATTCATAAACAAAAACTACCAAGTCCAAAAACAACACTCATTCCTTCTCTGGATGTTTGACGACTTAAACCCAACAAAAAACCCAACATTTGTATAAATATTTTATTTTTTGGTATATAATTCCACGTAAACTTTAACAATTTTTAGTGCAAGGGAACAGAATAAAAATCTAACTGTCCCAGCCAGGACTCGAACCTGGATTTTTTATTCTGTTCCCTTGCACTAAAATTTTTTAAATTTACGTTGGATTATATACTACAAAAAATTATAAAATTAAAATTAAAAATTAAATTAAGAAGAGTCATTTAAACAGCTTGACAATGTCAACTGCTCCGAGCAAAAGATGATATACTATATTCGTCGGCCTCGGAGGTTAGACTCTTGACACTAGTGCGGGGAATTTAATAACTTATCGGACTTGTCTTGGTAGCATAATTGGTAAATGCACCGGCCCGGATAGCAGGGGATCCAGGTTCGAGTCCTGGCTGGGACAGTTAGATTTTATATTCTGTTCCCTTGCTCTAAAAATTGCCCCAACATTTTTTTTTTATTTTTTTTTTCTGTAATCAGGACGAAAAGGTACCATCTGTCTCCTTACCTGTGCTGCAAAATTAAAAACTTCTCGTTGGGGGACCTGCAACAAGACAAGGTCAACTGCCTGATGACTGTAGAAGATGTCCTACTCCATCATTTGATTGCGAAGCAAAGGAACTCAAACCGTTGGCACAAGATGAAGCATCACGATGTACATCGGACTTAAGTTGGTTGTTACATTTAAGCTGACAAATACGGCACTGATCGCCTAGCTTCTGCAGTCAATTTACGATACGGAGAAAACTTTCACGAGAATGTATTGGGGTTAGTATCCATGCATTTTATCCTTCTCCCTAACTTGTTTAGAGATTGTAAAGCCGACAGCATATGGCAAACAGATTATAAGGTGTAGGAGTAAATTATAACTTGTTATGTCAAAATGAAGATTGGATTAGTAGCTGGAGGTTGTTAAGAATTTCACATAATCCACGCAAAATGGCGTACATAATAATATGTTTTAAATTGTAAATGTCTATTCTAACTATATATCTATTTATATGTAAATGGTATAAGCATTGCTAGTATCCACTTCATTGTCAAAAAGGGATTTGAATAATTAATGATTTTCATATGAAATGTAAGCATTTATGGGTTATATGTAGAAATAATTTAAATATTAGGAAACATACTAGATGTTCACGTAGGCTGCGACGGTCGTCAGAAGTATTTACTGTTTCTTCTTCCGGGTTGGACCGTGTCAAGTTGGTGTTATTTGCCGAGCTTTCGCACATCATGTGATGGCTTCTTCAGGGCTGAAAGAGACTTTTTTTTTCTTTTCTTTTTTTTATTACTACTCTCATTCTCTTTTCAGCCCTGAAGAAGCCATCACATGATGTGCGAAAGCTCGGCAAATAACACCAATTTGACACGGTCCAACCCGGAAGATGAAATGGTAAATACATCTGACGACCGACGAAGCCTACGTGAACATNATTTGAATACACTGTCATAGTTTTTGTGTAAATTACAAATAATAAAATAAGAGAGAAACAGGTTTTGTTAGTTAATTGGATTTCTCGTCTTTTTAAAAATAAATACAAATGGTCTCTTAGTTTTTAAATATTTTCTTCATATATCATTCTTGTATAAATTTATTTTAACTATGTAATATTAAATATATTGTTATTAATGTATATATATGAGATGATATACATTATAAAGCTGTCTTCAGCTTGACAATGAATAAATACGGAACTCTAAAAATTCCGTCGTATTAAATGAAGACTTTCATTCAAGCTCAACAGATAAAAAATAACTTTCATGTTTTATTACAACAACTTTTAAATTAATCCTAATGCCTAATACCACTTTTGTACATTACATTGGCATGTTTTCCCCACAGAGTCATATTTATATTAAACAACAATTAGGATTAGGATCAGGTTATAGGGCGATCAACATCATGGACATTACGCCCTGACTGTTGGGTTAATTAAATTTTTTCATATATGCCTGTTTCTTTTAAAATGCACACAAGTTTGCCTATATTGGATTCATTGTTTGCCAGGGATGCCGACAGTTGTCTTGGGAGATTTTTACATGTAAATAGATTAGTGTAATATGGGCATTCCTCGATGAAATGTTGAACGCTCATTTGAGAGCTATATTTAGGGCATATTTACGGTTGATCTTTAGTGATTAGATGCATGTGGGTAAGATTGGTGTGACCTATTCTAAGTCTGGTTAGTACTTCTTTTCTTCTGTTCTCCCGGTTCGATGTGGACTGCAAAATCGGAACAGTAATGCCTACTGTCAGTGCCCACTTTCTCAACCATGATGGAAGGTGAATTAAGAGAATCAGAATGGTTATAAATAATAAAAATATAATTTAAAATCATACAATGGCAAAGGGATAATGAAGAAAGTGAGAGCCACGCACACAGAGTGAACAAATTCAGGACTAACTAAAAACTGAAATGGAAACCTCCTTGGGGGGGTTTAAGAGGACATCTGCAGGAAGGTGGTGTGTNGTGTGACCTATTCTAAGTCTGGTTAGTACTTCTTTTCTTCTGTTCTCCCGGTTCGATGTGGACCACTCCTTAGTGGTGTTCTTAATTCTTCGCAGTTTATTGTTGGTCGATTCGGACTTCCACAGAGTGTCCCAGTCCAAATAAGTTTTTCTTTTAAGCCAAGTCTTGACATGTCTGGGTTCTACAATGTTTATGGGTGGGGTGTCCTTAAGGGCTGCTTCTTTAAACAACAATTACATTTTTTTTTTTCTTTTAAATGGCTTGAGCATTTTTTATTTATTATAGTACATTAATCTTAATGCAACTCTCTTAGTAGGTTCTTGGTAAGTAGAATTCGGATTTCTGGAGTCTCACAATCATGTAGGAGATCAATTGTCCTGGTCCCCAGTAACAGTTTTAAGTTTTCTTCGGACCATGTTGCTCCACTAAAGACTAAGTAGAAGTTGGATCCTCCGGTTCTCACTTCTGTTGGGACCAAACATAACCTCTCTTCCACCTGAAGTTCCCTGAGTAGTGGTCGTACCAAACGATTAGTGGATGTCATTCCCTTTGAGCCTCTTAATTAACACTATTTGATACCTCCACCAAGAACAAGAGGAAAACAAACACTCTTTATATTGAACCATTTTCCGAAGAACTCCAATAGATGACCGTAGCAATCTATTATAGACATTATTAGATGATTTTTGTTGGGGTTCGGTCAAGGTAGATCCAAAAAAATACAAATTTAAAAAAAGTATATTTTTTTAAAGATTATCTGTCAACAGGAGAGTTTGTTGACCGTAGATATTATTCTAAGATGATTTTAGTTGGGGTTCGGTCAAGGTAGATCCAAAAAAACCCAAATTAAAAAATGTATTTATTTTAAGAATTATCTGTCAACGTTTCGGCTTACAATGTAAGCCATCTTCAGGGCTTTAGAAATAGAATGTCATGAGAATACAATAATAATTTACAATAGTATAATATAGAATTGCCATAATGTAATGTGATATCAAAAGTATTATTGTAGAAAGAGAATTTAAAAACATCCAGACAACAATCTATTTTAAAAAAATATTAAAGAAATTAAAACAGTAATTGACCACACCTGCCTATCATGAAGACGAGAGAGGAAATTGTTCTTGTTTCTAAGTTCACGTTCCCATAACTGTTTTTTTTCTCTTTTTTTTCTTTTTTCTTACCCTCTTTTATTTTTTATGTTATACAAGTAATAGCCACCAATTGGCGAACCAATAGGTGGTTATGTAAGAGGTGACCTTATATTATTAATTTTATCTTTGTAATACTTGAAGGTGTGATTAAATTGATATTATTACATATAGAATATACTTATTCTAGGAATAACATAGTAAGGAGTCTGAGGGGAGGGACTTCCGTGTTTAACATATTGAACTAAATACTAAACTAAAACTAACTTAAGAACCATCTTATACCTAAGATTATTTACAAAGTTTGTTGAACAATTCAAGGAATTGTCCTAAAGGGTGAGAAGGCCAAGGATGGTTCCCTTCTCGTTATTAACAGACCACCTCATGGGTAGCATTGGAGAGCTAACTTCTTTGAAGAGAGGATTAGTTCAATGGCGGAGTCCGTCAAAGAATTTAATGTGTCTCCTTCAGATGAACTTCGTGACTGTGGGTATCTCGAGCTCCTCATGGATAGTTGACATCTTCGCCCTTTGAAGGGATGTATGAAATATTTAGAATTCCATTTTGGTAGGACTGGAGTCTGCGTAGAGTGCTGGGGTACATGTATCTCATGCTTGGAGCGCCATGCAGTAGGACAGGTCTGATAATCGATTTATATATTAGAAGCTTAAGTCTAAGCGGTAGATTGGGAGACATTAGAAGATGGTGGAGTCTGCGACTCTTAAGTCTCGCAAGCTTAATCCTACTGGTTACATGTTTGGAGATGGTGAGGTAGTTGAGAAATGTGGAAACTTTCTGTATTTTCCCCCCTATTGTGAAATGGGTCGGTAGTCTTCCTTTTTTTCTTTTTATGATGGGTCATGATGACCGCATCAGTTTTGGATGGATTTACACGTATCCCGATGTTATCCAGGGCTTTGACGATGTCTTGGCAGGAGTCTTGGGTGGTCTTGAGTGCTTTGGCTGTCTGGATGCTGGAGGAGTAGACTCCAATGTCGTCAGCGTAGGCCGATATCTCTACTCCAGGGAATTTCATGTTGATAACATGGGCTGTGTAGATGGTAAATAGGGTAGGGCCGAGTACCGATCCTTGTGGGACACCGCAGGTGGTGGCTTTGGGGGAAGATACAGTGTTCCCAACTCTTACGGAGAAGGTCCTTCCCGTGAGATACTCCCTGGTGATGGATACAAGTAGGGAGGGGAAGCCATAATCACTTAATCTTCTGATGAGGATTTGGTGGGATACACAGTCGAATGCCTGGGTACAATCAAGAGAGATGAATGCCGTGGCTCTGTTCATGGTCATGTGCTGAGACGCATGTGATTGGAGTTTGGCCAGGTGATGTTCACAAGAGAGGCCTGTCCGAAATCCAGTCTGCTCGGGAGGAATTATATTGCTTCTGTCGTAGTGATCGAGGATGTGTCTAAGCAACAGTTTTTCATATATTTTTGATATATGGTAGAGCAAGCTGATAGGTCTGTAGTGCTCCGGCAGATCACTTTTTTTGTACGGTTTAAGTACTGGAACAATGATGGCATGTTTCCAGGCATTCGGGAAGTATCCAATTCTCATGGAGGAGTTGAATAGATTCAGTAAATAGGCTTTCCCTTTTCTTGGAAGCATCTTGAGTAGTACATATGGGATGGAGTCGGGGCCAGAGGATTTACCCCCCTTTGTCCGTCTAAGAGCAGATTCAAGTTGGTTAAGTGAGGAGTATAGTGGTATGTGTGTCTCGTTTGTTAATGAGGCAGAGTCTGTGGGTTTCGTTTGGTCTGTACGTTTTTGGTCCATGCTGTGGGAGTACTCTGAAAGCGCAAGGGATTGATCTTCTTCTGTGGAGATGAAGCCATTTGTGGACAAGAGGACAGTCCTTCTCTTTGCTCAGGTGCTTCTGAGTAGTTTCCAGAACCTTTTTGGGTCCCCATGTGTTAATCTTAGTTGGTCGTGCCACATAGATGTTTTCCACTGGGCATATAGTTTGGCTACCTGTCGTGTGAGGGAGTTAATGATGGGTGATAGGTTGCCGTCGTTTGTTCTGGCGTGGATGTTACGGAGGTTGTTCCTCTGCTTGACTAGGTGGGTAATGTGTGCAGGCATCTTCCGCTGATGTACTGGCTTAGGAGAGAATTTAGGGATTTTCGCTTCGGCCGTATCATTTATTACTCCAGTCAGAACGTTGATAGCAAGGTCTACATCTCCAGGAGATGTTAGGGGGCCTATGCTGGGGAGGTATCTTGTGACTTCCTCACGGTAGCCCTCCCAGTCAGCTTTGTGGAAAAGGTATTTACTGGGACCTGGGAAGGTTTTTCTGCCCTCAACACCATAGAGTACTGGGCGATGATCAGAGGAACCATAGTCAAGGGGCGTACAGTTAGTGATTAAGTGTATGTCCTTTGTGATTAGTAGGTCAATTGTCGAAACAAAATCTGGATTCCTGACATGTCGAAAGGTATGCACCCCAGGGTGTACTACTCCTAGCCTGGTTTTTGTGTTGGCTTTTCCCATGGGATTAGGAGTTTTGCAGCCCCATAGGGTGTGTTTCGCATTTAGGTCTCCAAGAATGATGTGTATCCTGTCTTTTTCTGCAGTTGTGAGTAGGGTCTTAGCGGGGGTCATGTCGGTAGACGGTCTTCGGTAGACACAGGTGAATGTGTACCTAAGTCTGAGTCTAACAACAGCACTGATGGCTTGTGTCCCGTCGGTCTGTATCGTGTTGTCATCAGCTTGGTGGGATTTTAAGTCACTGCGGACCAGAAGGACGACTCCGCCCGAGGTTCCAATTTTACGATCTGTTCTGTAGGTTTTGTACCCTTTAAATAGGACCTTGTCCATGGGGGAAAGTATGGTGTCAGTAATGCCAACTACTGCTGGACTGTATTGGGAGAGAAGTATCTTAATTTCGGCCTTTTTTTGTTTAAGGCCTCGGATGTTATAGTTTATGAGATACTCCTCAGTCATGTCGAAGGGAGTTGTCCATTAACCTGTCAACTTTTTTGAGGAGGTTGGTCATGTTGTCCATAAGTCGCAGCATTATGGACAGAAATTGAGCCATACTCGGTTCATTGGACTGTGCTGGCGGAGGCAAGGAGATCATTTCGTTGACTCTGGCTGAGGGTCTGGGGGGAAGGGGGAGTCGCTCAGCCTGTGTTTGGGGGTGAATTGTAGGGTTGAGAGTCGCCGCATAGGAGACTCCTGGGGAGATTTTTGCCGTCTTTTCGACGGTGGTGGGACAACCTCGATAGTAAGAGGGATGGTTTCCGCCACAGTTATTACAGCTGGGAAGGATTTGCTTGGGGCAGGTCAGGGTGGTGTGCGGTCCTTTGCACCAACCACAGAGTACTTTTTGGCCACAATACCCTTGGGTGTGACCGTATTGATGACAGCAGGAACATATTGTTGGCCCTGCGGTTGCTTTAAATTTACTCACTCTAATAATAACGTGAGCGATGGCTTTTATATTTTTGAGGGTTTGGATTTTGACCGTGTGGTCACAGACTAGGAGTAGTGGAGCTAGGAAGGTAGTGCTACCGTCGGGGTTATTGCGACGGAGACGGCTGACCCCGACGTACCCCGAGAGGTTTTCGGAAAGGAAGTCAGCTACCTCCTGGACATCGTGGTCTCGATCGAAACCATGGATAAGGAATTTTTGGTGCTTTTTAGCACCTCGGGGGGCATACGTATGATAGGATGTCTCATTCTTATTAAGGAGACTAAGGGCTGCAACTTTTTCAGCCTCGTCATCGAAGAAAATTCGATTTTTCCTATCACTCGAGTTAAGGGAGAAACCCTTAAGTCCCGAGTTGAGTAGGGTCTTCCTAAGGTCGTAAGTTTTTATAGGAGGGAATATGATAATGGGGGAGGGTTTTTTGACCCTACTATGGTGTCGTTCCTAAGTGGGGCAAATTTGTTAGATATGGGGATGGGGGGGTCTGTCTGTGACCCTAGGGTTTAGGGTTTCCCTATGTTTGTCAGACTTTGTGGCTGATTTTTTCCTCCTGGGAGGTTCAACTACAGTGAAATCACTGTCGTATTCGTCTATTTCTGTTGTGGTCAGTCTGGGGTCGGAGAGGCTGGACCCAGCGGGTCTTTTTATTGGGATAGAACGTTTTATGGCTTTCGTATCGTCAACATCTGTTGAGAAGGGGCTGACAGAATACGTTTTGTTTAGGGGGTCCATGTTATTGGGTGATAGTAAGCTACCTATTATTTAATCAAGAGTAATAAGGGAGATCTCTTGTTGTACACCAAGACCGGTCCGTGGAGAGGTCTGTCCCAGATATGGGGGTCTTCCTTATATGACGTTGCACTATGATGGATAATATGTGGATATCCTTCCACTAGTAATGTTTTAATGTCACTCACAGCATTATTGACTAACCTGGGTATCACTGATTATTGCTGTGGGCTGATGAGGAGGGCAGCAGAGGGACGCCGCAGGTGGCGGTCCTTGGTCCTCGGGATCCTTTGTCTGAAGTCAGGACAGGACAGACACGTCCTCACTCTAGCACTGCACAGGGGAGACTGACCCCATAACTGAGAGGAAAATATAATTTTTGAGGACACCGTCGTGGTGGAATGGTGGGGAGAAGGTAGGAGGCGGAAGGTACAAACGGAAAGCGGCCTATTTCAAAAAGGGGCAATAAAAAGGACAAAGGAAAAATGGAAGGGTATTATTGGGAATAGGTAACACTGGAACTGGGAAACTTCCTGTTGTCTGGAGGTTATCAGTAAGTTTATGTAAGAGGGAAATGTGTGTTTGCTTTAAGTCCAGTTTTAATATTCAATGCTTTATGTCGAGAAAAATAACTTGATTTGATCTTTGTGTTTATGGACAGCATCGGCCTTCCACAATTGAAAGGGGTTGCTCTTGTGAAAGAAATGTTGAGTAAGAATTGATCAGTTTAAAATATGAATTTAACAAAAATCTTTTTTGTATCTAGATGATTAAAAACATCCGAGAGCTCATCAGCTGTGACGAAGTGAGGATGGCTGAGTGCCTCAACCTCTTCTCCGAACGGCATCCTGGAGGCTTTCGGTGGCCTCTTCAGTCTCTCCAAGGGACTGGGCTCAGGAGGAAGCACACAAATAACCACTTGCTTCCATCGGAAATCTCCATTTCCCCTGGTTTGCGTTCCTACCGTGAACCTCGGCCTTGAAACCTGAGCTCGTACAAGTTGGAGCTCCAGGAAGGCTGAACATGGCGTCTAGCTCTAATCTGAAGAACATGCCATGTGTCAATATCACTCAAGAAGGTGGCTGATCTTCTCTGAGGAATCAGTTGACAATTGGCTTTGGGTGGCCTCTACAGTCACTCAAGGGGTGTAGTGTACTTCCTTCGAAATAATAGTTTATCTATCAAGCAAAGTTATTTACTTCACATTATTAAACATAATATGAGTAACTTTAGAGTAATGGTAGTCATAATTAATTGTAAATGTTTATATTCAAATTTCTATATTTAGCGACAGCTAAGTATGCAATTATTGTTTGTTTTTTTTTTGTAGTTTTTGCGTAATCAGTTATATATTTTTTTTTTTTTTTGTATATAATGTAAAGATGCTACACCGATAAGTAGATAAGGCTTCTTCTGTGGAAGTGGGAGAATTCATGCCTTACGGGAACCTTATCATTGTAGATCATTTTTGTGTAGTTCAAAACTACTGCATTACTAACTTGGAGTGTGTAAATCTTGGCTAGTCCCTTGTCTGCTTTGCCCATGCATTTCTCAAGTTTCAAGTAAGATTTTTGTGCAATTTATTGATGTTAAATATTGGTTTCTAGATAACTTATCAAATTTACTTTCTAATGCGGATTATTTCGTATAAATAATCGAATACCTTCGTATTAGGAAAATGGTTAGGAGATAATGAAGGTAACTTCTCCATCGATCAAGGAAGAGCATTCAATGACATAGTTTGGTGCTACAGGCATCCTTCGATTACTTTTAAAATGATATTCTGCTATATTCTTATGTAGATAAAGTTTGATTAGAGAAAGAGGTAGGTTACAAACTCAAAGTAGATACGGATAATGATTTTTTTTTTTTTAAACCTCATTGCTCATATTTATTGAATGTGCAGGGGACTCTTCTCTGCCTGGCATACCAGTGTAGTGAAGGACGCCTGTATTACATTTTACATATATATATATATATATTGG
>KZ807460.1:65152-83198 GCA_000696205.2 Oncopeltus fasciatus
AGAGAGAGAGAGAGAGAGAGAGAGAGAGAGAGAGAGAGAGAGAGAGAGAGAGAGAGAGGGAGCGAGAATTACATGGAAAATATAAATGGGATTATACACAACATTGACTAAAAGATAAAGATAATATTTAAATAACATACAAATGTAGTAACGTGCTAGTATTGAATTACAGTAATAATGGGTAGTACAGTAATACTTAATATGTAAATCTTATTACTTATACCTATGAAAATAATGTTACAACAATAAGGTTGGTCTGAAAAAAAAAAGATACAATATAAGTAGAGTAAAATTATGTTGAGGAAACAAAAATTATATGAAATCAGTCGTCGGACCTTTGGTTTTCTCCAACATTTTCCCAATCTGGGAGCATCGGTAATTCTTATGCTGGAGAGCTTGCCTGGTGCGACTGATTGTAAATCTTGGTGGCAGATGCTTTCGAGTCTTTCTGTTGGATTGCAAGGTTTTCTTGTGAAAAAGAGTATCCTCCTGAATATTCCTGATAGACCGATCTATTTGATGTCGAGCAAGCGTAATGAGTCTATATATGATGGCGAATGTTGTTGTAAACCAGTTGGAATGATAAAATGAGAATGGTGAATTTGGATACTTCCAACTCATCCAAGTTGATGTTAGTCATCTTGAGAGGGATAAGATTTTCAAGTTATGCTAGTTGTCGAGATATGAAATTGATACAACAGACATCTTCTGCTTTACATTTTCCAGGGAGATGAAGGATTCCCAAGTGCCTCAGAATCGTTTCCTTCGGGTTTTGATCCTTCGCAAAGACTTGTGAGGGAAGTGATTTTTGTCAGGCCAACCTTATCCGCATGTGTAACATGCCTGGGACAGTCAGGCGTATTAATGGTGTCCTTCGTAGGCTAATAAAGCCTTCTTCTCTGTCCTGCTTGGAGAGCCCTCCCCCACACTGCCCCTGCATACGCAACAGTACCCACCACGCATGCCTGGTAGATGGTGTTCGTGTGCTTGAAGGTGATCCCCCAAGTGTCAGTGGGCTGTTGCCAGACATTTTTTTGGCAAAATGGCTGAATCCTTGACATTTATAGCGCCTCGGCTGCTCGATGAAGTCATGTGCCCCGCACATTTTTTCCGCTGCTTTGGGTCATTGTTATGCGGATCTTTCTGCCTGCAGGTTGCTGTAGGAGCTGGAGGCCTCTTTTCTTTCCTTTCTTTTTCTTGTTGGGAGCTTGTTCGGAATTTTCTTTGCATCTTGCTCCTGTCTGGTCGCCGGTTGCGTCCGCTCTGAGTTCACTCTCTGGCTCTTTACTTATAGCCATAAATTCTGAAGCTCTCAGAGAAATTGCATCGACGAGCTTGTCCGAGGTGATACACCGGAGGATAAGGTATTTAATGGCTGCCGTTCTCTCCTTTGTTGCACACAACCTATTTACCTCGGCCTGGACCTCCGATATAATTTTACCAGTTCTCGAACCTTTCCATTTATTTTCTGCTGGTTACTTTTGCTAATTTTTCGCTCATCTTCGGCGATGAATCGAGCTATCCACATTAGGTTCTCGTGGGCGGTGTTTATAGCTTCAATTCTCGGCCTAGTAGGAGGAGTGACGGATGTCCGTTTCCTTTATTTCCCTGGAAGGGGTTTCTTCCGAAGGAAACAGCATACCGCTCTGGAAATTCGTCCGGCGATAGGAGGCTTGTCGAGTATCTCCTCGTGAGCTCCTTAAGGATGACGTCTAGGGACTTTCTCTTCCTTGAGAAAGTATCTTGAGAGGGATATGAAATTGTTACAACAATCATATTCTGATATATCGATCAACGGGATCATGATTGCCCTGTTCTTCTCACGTACTGTTGAGTCCAGTATGGTATAGTCTGTAAAAGGTTAACATTTCACTAGGAGATGGAGAATTCCCAAGTGCCTCAGAATCGTTTCCTTCGGGTTTTGATCCTTCGCAAAGACTTGTGAGGGAAGTGATTTTTGTCAGGCCAACCTTATCCACATGTGTAACATGCCTGGGACAGTCAGGCGTATTAATGGTGTCCTTCGTAGGCTAATAAAGCCTTCTTCTCTGTCCTGCTTGGAGAACCCTTCCCCACACTGCCCCTGCATACGCAACAGTACCCACCACGCATGCCTGGTAGATGGTGTTCGTGTGCTTGAAGGTGATCCCCCAAGTGTCAGTGGGCTGTTGCCAGACATTTTTTTGGCAAAATGGCTGAATCCTTGACATTTATAGCGCCTCGGCTGCTCGATGAAGTCATGTGCCCCAATTAGAATGCATCCTATACTAATCTTGTTGAGCAACACGTTTCTTGTGTCGCTGTCGGCTTCTATAACCCACTGGGTAAACTGGTGGGGGAAGTGATTTGTGACATGGCAAATAGCCATCTTTTGTTTCCAAAAGCTTGGAATTATACTGGTAGAGTTCATGAACAGAATCATCCGGTTTATCGACTCTCTGAGTCACTGTCATTTGGCTGCAGATCCACTTCGAGTTCTCATATTCCTTGCACTGAAGTAGGTCTCATAACAATGCGTAACCCGTTTTGGAAGTGGAGATTAGGATATAAGGATGTTGTGGTTTTTTTTTTTTTAGGGATACAGGTTGACAGAAGTAGGAATTCGTGCAAGTAAAGGATACAATATATAGAGATTATAATACAATAGGAATTATAAACTTAATGATAAATAAATTATAATTAATAAAATGAGCTACTCTTATAATTTTACATTAAAGGAAACATTTATTGATTATCGATTTTAAGTGTAGTTTATAGAGAAATATTTCTTTTCTCTCTTTTTTTTTTTCTAAATTCAGTCAATTTTTATTATTCCTCCTTGGATTAAAGGAATACTGTGTACGAATTTGCGTATAGTGTCTCTTATTACGTTTATCATTTGTAAGGGAAGTATTACAGCATTGTTCTTCTTTATTTGAAATATAAGGTTTCAACAAATTAAAATGGTAAGTTCTTAATTAGTTTTTGCTAAAGTAGCATTGTATTGTTGTCATGTGTTGATACGATTTTTTAAGGTCCTACAAAGGACAAATTTTCAAATAAGACGAGATCTGACGAGGTTTGAAACTATCTTTCCGTTTGTGAGTTTTGTTGTAATTGTTTTTATAAATTTATTTTGCTCTCAACTGGCTCTCTCTAGCCGTTTTTCTAAGATTTTGCTTTTTACTTACAATTTATTTTGCCAAGTTCTAAAAAGATTTGTTTTTAAGCGATTTAGCGAATTTTCTGAGAATTTTTGGGGTTTGTCGAAAAACCAACTCGCATGGAGTAACTTTGTTTTTAGCAACATTTTGTGTAACATTTTTAAATGTCGTTTTGCCAAGGGATAATTTTTCATCGATAACAAATCTAAGTACTTCCTCCTTAACAACTTCTAATTTGTATTCTAGTGTTGGATAATTATTTCCTTGTTGTTATGGTTCATAAAATTTGCTAAGCCTAAGTTATGGTTTTTACACAAGAATCGGGAATAATTAAACCGTTTCCGTAATTTTTTTTATTAATGATTCCTTCGTTTACTTTGTTTAATAGCTTGACATTTATTGTGTTCTAAGAAGGTCTAAGGAAAGAAGAAGGTTTTCTGAAGGTCTAAGTTTAATGAATGTTTTCTCATGATTGTGATTAATTAACGGAATCACGTGATTATGAACTGTTTTTAATCAAATGTTTTTGCTCCGTAATCAATGTTAATTTTTTATTTTCCAGAAAATCATTTCCTAGAATTCGATCAAGAGGACAAGAAATATTTTTTGCACTAATTATATACATTTTAGGCTCTAATGTGAGGGTTCCAATTTTAAAATTTGACTGGGTTAATACTAAAGTTTTTATTGGGGAATTAGAATTTATTCCGTTTAATAATCTTAGTTGAATTTATTGATGTTACTTTGGGATTTAATGAGTCGCGTTCAATAAGAGAAGTCGTGGTACCTGTATCAATTAATTTACTTTTATTGGCGTTTGAGCTTTGAAAGTGTTAGTTGTCCGTTTATATTGTTAATGTTTGCTTCCACCTGTTCATCGGAGGTTTTCTGATAGTTAGAATGATTTATTTTAAGATGATTTTAGCTGGGGTTCGGTCAAGGTAGATTAAAAAAAAATACAAATTTAAAAAATGTATTTTTTGAATGAGTATCTACCAACGTTTCGGCTTACATTGTAAGCTATCTTCATGGCTACCATGAAGACGAGAGAGGACGTCCTGTCCCTAAGTTCACATTTCCTTAGTCATCGTCTTCATGAAAGCCCTGATGATGGCTTACAATGTAAGCCGAAACGTTGGCAGATAATCCTTTTAAAAAAAACATTTTTTAAATTTGTGTTTTTTTTTTTTGTTTTTTTTTTGTTTTATCTATCTTGACCGAACCCCAACGTAAATCATCTAATAATAATATCCACGGTCATAAAACTCTCCTTTTGATTTATTTTAAGGTTTCTATTATTAAACATTCTTTCCCTACATTCGTCAATAGTATGTCCTAGATTTTTAAAATATCTACAAGTTTTTCCTTGTTCATTAAAGTTACTTCGCTGATTTGGTAAAGAAGAATGATATTATATCCTCCACCTTTTCTATGACAATCTTCGGTCGAGTGATTTGACATTTTACAGTTTCCACAATAAACATTTCTTAAACTATAATTCTTATTATAGTTAAGGACTTTCTCTTCCTGAATCGCAACATTTGAGAGATCTCTGGTCTATTATAAAGGATAAAACTTCTTTCGAATAACTAGTTTCATACCTGCAATGACTTTATTATCTTTAAAACTGTTTACTTCAGCCGATATACAGTTGGATTTAAGTTTATCTAGTCTTTTGAAAAAATCAGTTACCGATTATTTAGGCATTTGTCGTAATGTCTCTAATTCCTCATGTAATTGTGTCGTGTCCCATGATAGCATTTTAAATGTTCCTTAAGTGCAGTCCAGTTCTCTATTTCACTAAAATTTAATTCGTTAACTACTGAACTCGATAATTGGGAAACAGTATACAAGAATAAAGTTTCCTTCTGTTCTTCTGACGCTATTTGAAATGCACTGTTACAATTTTGAATGAACGCAGTTAAATCTATACAATTCCCATTATAAGACTTGATAAAACTAAATAAGGTAGATAATGGTAATGATTGGATAAGGTTAACTGTCGAGTTAGGCAAGATAAAGAATGATATAGAAAAAGAAGAAGAAATAAACGGATATACAATATATGAATGACCTTACCTCAAACGTCCTGGTAAAACACATAAACTTTGTAAAATGTGAATTCTAATATCTCTTACTACTAAATCAGATCTATTACTCAAGGGTTGTTGCGATATTTATGCGTTTCGCACCCTAAATTTAAAAAAAGCTATTGCCATCCCACCGCTGCCACCAGAAGAGTTTAAACCCTCTGTCATATTAGGACAGTTGAAGAGGGTTTAACAACTTTATAAGCTGTCTTATCTTCCATTGTCCGTCTTCATTGGTTTCTGCAAACCATCTTCTGTTGGCGAGCGCTTTCGGACATTATCCATCTTCTGGCCGAATATATGTGTTCACTGTCACTGTTTGTATTCAAGGAGTATATTCAGGAGTTGAATACAGACAATGACAGTGAACACATGTATTCGGCCAGAAGATGGACAATGTCCGAAAGCGCTCGCAGACAGAAGATGGTTTGCAGAAACCAATGAAGACGGACAATGGTAGGTATGACAGTTCTATATTCATTGGTGGTGGAAATAACCTTTTAGATTATTTACATAACTTTATAAGCTCTTACCAGGGAGAAGGAATGAAGGCACTTCCCGATCCTAGTATGATAAAGGTGAAGATAGTTCAAAAAATAAAGATTTACACTAAATAAATTTCTTTATTTACGTGAATTAATAATTAACAATTAATTCTACGTTGAACGTCCTCTAAAGTGATTTAGCAGCTTGAGATCACGTCCAAAGAGTTATTTCTCACAGGGGATCAAAATTCTTATGTTAAATCAAATTAATGAGTTAATACAAAAAGGTAATGTGTAAGATCTTATAGATATAGAGTAGTATATAGAATGAGAGACAGAAGTTACACTTACAAATGTTTATCGGAGAGGTTGTCGTGGAATAGCTGTTGTGTGCCGAAGAATACTATAGCAATATCCTATATATGTCCCAAACATGTCGTAAATTCTAAATAAGGGCAGCCATTCGGACACAAGCACTCTGGGTTTTTGTCCTTGGAGGGATGTCCGGCAGTCTCGAAGGTCCCTACCAATTCGCAAGTTCTCAGGCTTTGTCTGCATGGTACGGGATAGCTGTCTCTTTCTCCGAAGGACAAATATCTTACATTTCCTGAGTTCTGAATATATATATAAGATATTCCGACAATGCCATCACTTCGATGATTCTCAAGTCCAGAAAAATCCTTCTTCAATTTTCAAACACAACCTTTAGATGTACTTCTTTTCACTCGGGCTTCTTTTGTCATCTGTTATTAAATAAGCATTTCCAATTGCCGTTTGAGGAAGACTAACCGGACATCCATTAGTTGGATATGTTGAAGATCTCTTGAAACGATGCAGTACACACCTTGTTAAAGATAATAAAAAAATTTCGATATTGCGCTATTTCTTTCAAAGGGGTAACTAAGATTTTACATAATATCCCTCTCTGTAATAGAATTTGTGGCAAGACTTGTGTCTCCAGTTTCTTTATCCAATTTTTCTTTTCAACAGTTTACCTCACGCTTCTATAATCCTGTAAAGCAATCACCCGAAATTACCTATTCTTAAACCGGCTTTTTAAAAGGAACACACTTCAAACAATTCCCTAACTTGCATTCGAATAAAAAAATACTCACAAATGAATTTAACACTGAATGGGCCCATAATCTATTTGATATATTGTTAAATGCTATGGATAGTATAAGAGGACAACACAACTTCCCAAAGACAAAATAATTATTTTTTATTGTTAAAATTAAAAAATAAAGTATTTTTTTATTATTTTAAATAAAATAATGACCTCCCTTCAAACTACTTAGAGGCATGGAAGGAGGAGATATCTAAAGTTTTCCATTTCATTCTATCCATGATAAAAGCTTGCCCAGGGCGGGATTTGAACCCGCAGCGCCGGATTGCCAGACCGAAGGGATCCCTGGCGCCCCAAACTACTTTTTATTATAGAACAGCAGAGGGCTTAACTAGTATAATCACAATAGATTATTTAAACTTAAAAGAGAGCATAGATAATAGAACATTTTGATAATAATAATATCATATTTTTTTTTATTGTAATAATTTTATAAAACATTTTCCATTTAGTTATTATAAAGAATATAAATTATTGATTTAATATATTTTCAAGGTACAATTGTAAAGCTGTTTTCATTTTGTAATTTGTAAAACTGTGCAATTTTGATTGTGTAAGTTCTTTACTGTAAAAAAAATCATTCCATTGTCTTATTTATTTGAAATAACACTAAAAAATAGTACACTAAAAATGATTTTTTTTTGTTTTCTCATACCCTCCCCCTTAACACACTCTCATATATTGCTACTCATATATTTCAAAAACTAAGATCTTGTAAGGATTTAGTTCTCATTTACATAATTTAAAGGGAAGCATAAAGAAATATTAGCTTGCACAGTATCTTAGTCAAAGTGCTTTTCCACGGACATTGCTGACTGCCGACATCTCCACTTTTTGCTATATAAGCCAAGTCATCTTCTGTAATATTGTATTTGACACTTTGATATTCTGCCAGTCATTATGCCTGTGAAGCCATTTTTAATAAAGTTACTTTTTAAAAAGCAAAATTAGTGTTCATTATATTTAACTGGCGCTTCCAAGGACCCTCAGTTATTCATCAAGTGCGTATAATGCACTAACAACATTTCACTTACCGAGGAACTTGGGATTTTTATTCTCAGCTGACGGGAACTTAAAAATTTGTTATAATATCGAGATAGATTTCTGGAAAAGGAACACTAAAGTATTAATATTAGATGATTTTAGTTGGGGTTCGGTCAAGGTATATCCAAAAAAATACAAATTTAAAAAAAGGTGTATTTTCTAAAAAGATTATCTGACAACGTTCCGGCTTACAATGTTAGCCATCTTCAGAGCTGTAGAAATACAATGTCATGAGAATGCAATAATAATTGACAATAATATAATATAGAATTGCCAAAATGTAATGTGATATCAAAAGTATGACTGTAGAAAGATATGTAAGAAAATTTAAAAAACATGCAGACAACAACGTATTAAAAAAATAATTGAATTACATTAAAACAGTAATTTACCAAACCTGCCTATCATGAAGACGAGAGAACACGTCCTGTCCCTAAGTTCACATTTCCAAGACTAAGACAAAATATAATTTTTCTGAAAAACACCGTGGGTGGTGGAAGGGTGGGGGGAAGGTAAAAGGCGGAAGGTGCAAAGGGAAAGCGGCCTGTTTCAAAAGGGGGCAATAAAAAGGACAAAGGAAAAAAGGAAGGGTATTATTGGGAATAAAGAACTTTGGAACTGGGAAAAATGTTTGACAGGTTTATTGAGAAGAAGGGCTAATGGTTTTTAGAATGTTTAAAATGTTCGAATAAGTTAAAGAAATTTGTTCTATGTCCGCTCTGTCCGTTAACTGGATAATGTTGTAAATTGATGTGAACGGTTTAAGATAAAAGGCGTTTCTTTCCACTGAACCCTATGAACACAAACGCCCATTATCTGAAATTCTCTTACATACCTTTCTACATTCATATTTTTGATATCACATCATATTATGGTAATTCTGTATTATAATATTGTCAATTATTATTGTATTCTCATGACATTGTATTTCTGCAGCATTTTCATCAAAATCATCATTACCTGGCGAAGATTCTGAGGAAATGCAAGATCAATTTCCCGTGAGTACACTGTATATCTAATACCAAAATATTTATTAAGCCTTTTTTTTTTTTTTCTGTGTTAGCCTCCCTTGCAACCACTAAGGGTCATTGGAGGGAGGGGCTATCTACAGGTTGCCACCCTATTTTAAACACCCATGGCTCAGGACAACCTTCTATATTATAAATAAAAGATTGACCTGGGCGGGATTTGAACCCGCGACGTCAGGATTGCGAGACCCGTACGGATCCCCTGAGCTATCCCGGCGCCCCTATTTATTAAGCCTTAATCTCCCAATCCTGAATCCTTAATCATGCCCACCCAAACTAACCTTAGTTGATACCTATCAAAAGCACTCCGCCGTGATAATCATAAATACATTACTAGATATAATGGAACTAGTTATAATTATCACCAATTTATAACCACTGGCTATGTGTCATCTGGAAGGTCAGGCAGTACAATAATAATTGCAATAACGTGAATAAACTCATAGAAGCACTGATAAAAAAAACTTCGTTCACAATCGCACTATACCCGCGACCTTATCGCAGAGCTCGGAACTCTGAGGACATTCACTAGGAAACACCCGGTGGAATTTTTGAACAGCTTAGACGAGAAACGAATTACAGTTATTACTAGATATAAGTTAGAAAGTTTGAAGGGAGCTCTTTTAAATAGGTTAATTGTACAATTAGACGCCAAACTTGTTAAGACATTTATAGTTGGTTTTCACCCGACATTAGGTGCTTACTTATTAATATATTACAAATATATTGTATTTATACAATTATTAGAAATGCAGGACTTAAACGATCTCGCAATAAAATTAATACATAATTGCAGCATAATACTTGCACAATTAAAATACAACAATACAATTGAAGTGATTAATAAACACAACGTGACAAACAATATATACTGCCGGACAAAAATAAAGGATCACTTACAAATCTTTATATTATTATTACATAAGAGATACAAATAGAAATTCCATTGCCCCAGACTGGACTTTGTGTTGTATCTTATCCAGTTAATCCTGTACCTGTTTATATTCCCACCCGTTTATGGAGAAAAGGGTCAGTTAATCCACTTCTTTTCTTTCTTCCTATCAGTTGTTAGCAAATTGTTAGTTGTTAGCAAAGATTCATCTTATTGAAGATTTTCTAACATTTAAGAGACTTTACTTGTGAGTTTAGTATGAACGTTGTGATGGCCAACAGAAGAGCATTGACCGAAGAGGAATCAATTCGTGCTGTTGCTTTGAGTGAAGAAGGGTTTTCTCAAAGGCATATTGCGCAACGGCTCCAGCGGTCACAATCCGTAGTGTCCAGGGTGCTTAATAGGCAACGTCGAACTGGAGGGCATACAAGAAGAGTCGGACAAGGCCGTCCGAGGTCAACTTCCCACCGTGACGAGAGATTTTTGCAACTGCATGCTCTTCGGGATATTTACTTTTTCATTTTGAGACTGTAGGACATTTTTATTTTTTTATTTGTTTTCCTATTAAAAATTTCTAGAAAATATTTTTTTATTTTTTATTACCCTTATAATAAAGTGTGACTTCCAAAGATAACAGAATATTTTCAAAAATACCCTATACAGTTCAGTAATTTCAAAATATTGAAGTGATCCTTTAATTTTGTCCGGCAGTGTATATTATTCTTACAGAATTTTTAAAAATAACATTTTTTTTTGTTGTTCATCTGCACTTTAAATATAAAAAAATTTCTTATTAGGTATTTAAAGGCTAAGAAAGAAGAATGATATTTGATGTTGTTCACTGTTCTTTCCACAATTTTAGTAGACAAATTTCGTAGATGGTATACTTTGAAGGAGTGATTTCACAAAACTTGCATAAAAATTGTATTGAACCTTTATTCAAAATGTATTTATATAATATTTAAAAAAAAGAGATTATTATTCAGTTTACATCAGTCTGTTCTGAATTAGTCACTCAATTTAGCTTAATTTTAAGAGAATGCCTGGGACAGTCAGGCGTATTAATGGTGTCCTTCGTAGGCTAATAAAGCCTTCTTCTCTGTCCTGCTTGGAGAACCCTTCCCCACACTGCCCCTGCNAAAAAATAAAAATTTTACATAAAATATGTAAGTTACCACATGCATATGTAAGTTACAGTTTAATATAATGTACATATGCAAATGACAAGTAAAATGTTTTTCCTATCTCGGTGAATATCTTTAACTAATAATCAGCCTAAATTAATTTCACTTAATTTAATTTATTTCTAGAAAAATGCTAGCAAATAGCACAAGGAATACATGTAATAATTTATTTGCCTGCACAAAATTACCTAATATAGCCATATTTCTGAAAAACTGTTTCTATGTCTCAGAGAATTTACTTTATCTCAATGAATAATTATTACAATTAATTTAGCTTGCTCTAAATTAGTTACTTATAATTTGGCTTTATATGTTTTGCCAAAAGAAAAATTTACGGAAACCAGAGCATATACACAAATTGTCGATATCAAAATATTTTTTTGATGTTCTGAGCCTATTTAACACTTAAAACTTTAACTTGTTCAGATAAAAAATAAGTCCAAAACATTTGGTAAATATTGGTCTATTCTTTAACTCTCAGAAAAGAAACAGATTCTAATAGTTAAATTAAAACTAACGGGTTTTGATGCTTTTGCACTTTAAAATAATACAATTAAATATAAATTTATCATATTATTGAAAAAATCTTAAATAAATTTATAAATTATGTAATTTAAATTATAGGAACGCTCTACAGGCCATAGTTTTCGGTTTTTCTTATTGATTTTAGGCATATTGTGTTTAAATGGTTTTTTTTAATAATAAAATGTTTTAATTTGCATGACCAAGTTTGTTACAGAACGAATTAGCATGAATAGAAGTGAGAGATTATCTGAAATATAAAGTGCAAATTTTTCGATTAAGGACTTTATAATAAAATATGTCATAAATAATTTAAATTATTAATGTTCAAAATAAAAACTATGAACCATACTAGATTAAATTAATAAGAATCTGTTATCACTAGTATAATTTAAGGGAATATCTACAGGTAGCGGTCCTACTTTAAACAGAAAATGCACTGAGGAGGCTTTTATTTCCCAGTAGTAAATCAAATATAGCGGGACTCGAACTCCGATTGCCGTGTGGTTAGTGCAATCGGCTATGCCATGTTTAAATTGAGTTACTACCTGGCTTTTGTAATCACGACTCCTATTCTTATTGCAACATTGATCTTCGACCTCCAGATTATCACAAATCCTCCAGCAAAGATAACACCAACTCTGGTACCTGCTGGACAAAGCAGGACATCTCGCAGGAAATAGCAGTGTCTCATTCTCATTTGCAGTTCACAGAGAGCATATAATTTTCCACACTCCCATCTAGGGATCGCCAATTGTATACGATTTTTCCACCGGGATTCACTGTCCAAAGAGAACAATTATGCTAATTCATCTTCAAGAATGAATTTGGTCATCACTTCCTATTGTAAACTTTTGTCAAGGAGGTAAGTGCTACAATATTCTCTTTTCAAAATCCTTGTCTTTTATTTAAACATTATTAGTTATCTTTAGTATTTCCTTTTACAATACATTTTCTACAGCCCTTTCTATTTATCAGCCCCTTCTATTTCTCTATCTTGATTTTGAAAATATAAATAATTAGGTCATAAATAAACTGTAATTAAAAGCATACAAAGTGCTGGCTTACACAAATGTTTGTTGTATACAAAAAAATATATTACAATCAATTTTATCTATAACGTTTTTGGCAGATTTCTCGTAGGGAATTGAAGCTATTCTTTCACATTAGTACCATTACATGATTATATATGTTCATGGTATATTTAATATATATATATAAAATTAGTTAATTAATATTTGTCTTTACGCACTTTAGCTTTCGAAATTTTAAAAATAATGAAACCTANGTACTACTGTTTGAAGTATGACGTCACTCACGGGCTGTGTTATATTAGCGATTTTCCCACATTCAACAATAATGAACGGAGATAAATTACTCATTTTATTCCATTCTTTGATATCATCTTCTTATTAGATTTTTGAAACTATATTATATAAGATCACTGTTACTTTGTTATCTTTTGTACCTTAACGTATTTATTTCTTTATAGATTGGAGTATTATTTACTACGATAGCGGCTGAGATCTGCTTTTACGTGTGGACTATAGAGCTGTTATTCTCTTCGGGTAATAAATAACTGTTTTCCTTTGAGCAGCTACGTTTACATATGGCGGTAGCAATGTTTTGAGCTGTTTGAACATAATTTAAAAAATTAGATATACCCTGGAAGTACCTAGATTATATAAAGTTACCGGTTGCCGTAATATCACATAGTACAATATTACCGCGCAGAGCGTGTGCACTGGAAAAGCACACTTAAACCACTCTCGGGGGTTATAGTACAAAGTACAAGCATTGATCTATGTACAATGCTGTACATTGTTATGTAGTTAAATAAACATGTGAAGTGACGTCACTCGGGTCTGAAAACCTACATAATAATAAAATGCCTCATGTCTCTTGAACTGAATTTTCAGATGTCACTTAAAACAAGTGAAAAACTGTTCCCGAATATATTTGAAATATTTTGTTGACAATTATTCACTTTAGTTATTCTTCGAGCCGTCTTCATTGATTATGATTTCATAAACGAATTTTAAGTGTAAAAATGGAATTTCCTTCGTTCATTTCATAAAATAAGGCACCCTCTTCACTCTCAAAAGTTTTATATCATGTATATTCTCTAGCTTTTAATTTACCACAATATATATTTTAAACCTATTGCTCGGGGCGTCAGGATAGCTCATGTGATCCGTTCGGGCCTCGCAATCCTTGCTCTGGGGGTTCAAAAACCGCCCTGGGCAGCTTTTATCGATAATAAATTATAGTCCCTCTGTCCATAATTCTAAGTAGTTGAGTGAGGGATCAAAACTTATAAATAAAAAAATAAATTATGAAAATAAATAAATTCATATTTATCGGCAATCAAAAACACAGGAGTAAATGCCTAAATTGATCTTTCAACCTGAGGGAGACAATGAGGGTTAAAGGTGAGGTAGCTAAGACTAAGTTCTAGAATGTTCGGCAGGGGGAGCGTAGAGGAATCGCTCAAGTGTATAAATTGCATTCCACATTTGTGTGCGATTTTCGTAAAAATAAAACTATCAATGACAAAATATCTTTATACATTCTTATATAGGTTGAACATTGAAGATAGGGTTTATCAAAGGGTTGGGCACATCAAAGGTTGGGTGCGGTACATCAAAGGGTTGGGTATATCAAATGGTAGGGTACATCAAGGGTAGGGTATATCAAAGGAGCATATCAAAGTCCAACCCCAACAAAAATCATCTACTAATAATCTCTACGGTTAAAAACTCTCCATTTGTATTTATTCAAAGTTTCAGGATTCATTTTTGTAGTATTTATATAATAATAGGACAGAAGAAAGATACTGTCCTCCTGCTTTATATTCTAAGGAATCAGTAAAGACTGAGCTACCGGTTTCGATGCTTAGGTATCATCATCAGGCGAGTCTAGGAGTACCTCTACCTCACACACTCTTGAGGACACAAACAAATATTCCCTGCAAAATCCATCAAAATTTATAAATTTATTTGCTAAATATAAATTCTGATTGCAAAAATACAGTATTGTGGTTCCTAAACCTATCAATTCCTCCATAAATATGTAAAATATTTTCATTTTTGTACAAAAAATTTAATTTCTAAGTGGTAATCCCAGTGAACAATTCCTGTCAGCATCTGAGATTAACTCAAGTTTTATATTTTGGGAATTAAAAAATGCTCCTAGCTTGAATTTCACTTATTTACAGTTATTTAAAGCTTTCCAATAAATTAAATAAAAATAGCAGAATTGAAAATTATATTACTTAAAGCATATACAATTAAAATTAATATGTTTTTGCTGATTAAGAAAATAGGCTTTTGCAATATTATTTTAGTATGTCTGAAATTATTGAGTTGACACAAATTTGCGATTTAATATTCTTTTGAAAATTTGAATTCCAGGTAGACTCCTATCCAACTTACCCATGTTTTGATGAATATGAAAATACTTTTCATTTAACATTTGATCCTAACAGTATATGAATTAATAAATGTTTTGCACATCCAGGGATCTTCAAATACTTTCAAATCTCTATCATTTTTAATTATTTTAATGCCTTAATAAATTTTGCTTGGTTGTACATTAATTGTGGTGNTTTTGTAATCAATAAAATATACGAGATATATTTTGAAAAAAATAAATCTTGTTACAAAAAAAAAGAACTTTTGTTTTGAGGCAAATCTCACATCATTGTTGTAATTTTCTGTTTAATGACTGCCTTATAATTACGCATTTATACGCTAATGCCATGTTTCTTTAACGTTTCTGAACACAATTCAGTTTAACAACTTTTATTTTCGCTTTTATAGGGCATAAAACTAAATCCAAAATATTCTGAATGTGTTATCGAAAAATATACTCTTTTTCATGTAAACTCCACTCTCATTGGCCCTATACTGCTAACAAACCCCAACCTTCCTTTTGTTTGTTTTTTTATGTAAGGGAAAAAAAAACAATTGATCGCTAGTTATATTATAGCACACAATCAGACAATCGCACGCGCGCAAGCATTTATGTAAATCTATCAATAATATTAAATTTACAGACAAATTGAACTCACAGAACTCAAACATATATAGAATATTCAATTATATTAATAAAAAAAAAAATCTTCGTTTCGCCCTCCGTAAGAGAGAATAAGAAAGGATGGGTTAGCATCTTCACCCACAGCTCCCCACAAGACATTTCCGTCTTTTTCCATTTCCGCTTGCAAGATCAATTTAGAAAACCACTCTTCTGTATGTGTATTTTTAAAGAAACATGGGAAATCTGCTTAAATAACACATCCTGCATGACATTATACATACCAACATGAAGCAAGTCTGGGAATATAAACATTGCCTCTTAAATAGTATAGATAAGAATCCTTTTGATGAATGCCCAGCATCAATTGCTCAGATTTGCAAAGCTTAGATCGCAGCTGTCTATAGAAAGGTTGATAATAATTATTAATGGTATACTTATAATAATGGAAATTGTATAATAATCAAATAAATAGGAAAGTTATGTGACTTTTAAAAGAGGTGACATGTCCAATTGTGGAACTTTTTCTGGCTAAAAACGGGATGAAACATATCAGCTGTTCATGTGGAAACGTGACGCGACTTTTTAAAAATATCTAAATCAATTATTATCTATCAGGCACTGGAGAAGCTAAATATATATATATATAATTATTTATCATGCGTGTAGGTGTTTATATACATTCAATATTTTAAGAATATATAGATTCGCTCAATTGATACAAATTTAAATAATGTTTAATAGTTAATTAATTAATAAATGTTTGAGGCAGGTGAGTGCTAAAGGAGACCTTTTTTTTTTTTTGCTTGGCTGTAGATAATTTAAGAATTATAATCCATAATTCAGTTCATGCTTTATATTTTTTAGAAATAATGATGAAGAGCGGGCAGAATATATTTTATTTACCAAACATGCAACCACTTACGGTCCAAAAGGGGGAGGGGGGCTATCAATATTTTTCCACCCTATTTATTAAGTTGTTAAGCTCTTCGGTTTTAGACAATTTCAAGTAAATCTTGTAGCAAAAAGTGCGTCACGCAGAATTTGTGCAATGTTTTATTAAAGTAGTAAAATGTTATAGGTGTGGTGAATTTTCTACACATTTATTATTGTTTTTCCACAGTATTTGATGTCACATTACTTTTAGTTACGGCAATTTCATGTAATTATAATGTCAATCGTATAGTTTTTCTTATGACGTATTATAATAGCCTTAGGATTACAATATAAGCCTTAACGTCGGCAGATAATAAAAATACTTTTTTTTAATACATAATAAAAATGCATATAAAATTGTATTTTTATACATAATTAAAATACGTAAAAAATTGTATATATTTTATGCTTTTTCGTTTAGGCGATAAACATCTAGGTTATTATTATTTTATGGATCAACCTTGACCGAACCCCATCAAATAATCTCTACGGTCAAAAACTCTCTATTTGAACTTTGGCTTATGGCTTAAGCGTCGACAGGCGGTCACACACCATTATCTATATATTCATCAGTGACTATGATTTTTGGTATATAGTAGGTAGCATCGGAGAAAAAATTGTAAAAAATTTTCAAAATATTTGTTCAGAATTCTCTGAGCAATTTTAAATGCATGTATAGTGCAAAGAAGCTGTATATAGTATAACTTTTCTATTTAAAAGTAAGCCGTTTATTCTCTAATTATATTGTATTGCGCGTAAGTATACGCTAGTTACTATGTTTTTATGTATCAGTGACAATATTTTCATTTGGCCACTAATGACTTCTTTGTGTTGTACTTGTTCCAGAAGCAACAGATGGATCGTAGAAGAAAAATGACTGGTGGTGGTACAGCATCGTTCGGGATCCGCGAAGAAGGTGTCCTGGCCTTCGACTTCTTCCTTGAGACGTATGCGGAAAGGGCTTGCTGATGGACGCTTTTCTGTTGGATTGCCCGCCTTTCAGAATCTGCGTCCTTCAGTGCTCGTCAAGAAGATATATTTAAGTTTCTTCTAAAACTGGGTGCAGACATACGCAGGGTATCCAATGTTTATTTCTATACAACTCCAAACAACTATCTATCAACTCTAAACAACTGACAATGTTAAAGGCGATAGAATCTTAGTTTAATGGTGAAATATTTCTCAAAACAACAATTAAGAAATGAAAAAAAAACTTAACTTTTTATTGTTTATTATAAACAATAAAATCAGAATAATAATAACAAAATTGTGTTATTTAGCTAAATGAAACATTTTTCTTTGTGATAATTTAGTTGAGCTAAAACTAATAATACCTGTAATAGAATTAGTTGTATATAGATTAGAAGACGATTGAGATAATAGCCTTTTTGCGGTTGTATTTTATAAATCATTTGAATCTATTGTTCTTTTTTCTCTTATAAGCTCAACATCCGATTTTTGTTTGTGTGGGTTTTGTAAGTTTGAAGGTGTTTTTTTTTTTCAACTGGTTTACCGATAAAGCACCCGGTACTTATAACAAGAATTTTGATATATATATATA
>KZ807460.1:88480-103924 GCA_000696205.2 Oncopeltus fasciatus
TTTTTTTTTTTTTTTTTTTTTTTTTTTTTTTTTTTTTTTTTTTTTTTTTTTTTTTTTTTTTTTTTTCTAATCCCCCAAGTGAGAAAATAGGGATAGGGTTCACCTTCTGGGCCTCGAGAGGTAGGTCCAGAGGGTGTAGGGGAGGGTGACCTGTTGTTGCCTTTCGGCATTTGCAGGTGGGGCGCTAGTAGGGTGGAGGTTGGCCGGTAGGCAGAGCCAGTCCCAGCGGGCGGGGTGTAGTGAGCAGGGGTTACTCACAGGGTGTTATTTATTAAAACTTACAAACTAACTTACAATTATATTTATGCTATGTGTTACATTTTAAAGGTCTAGATTTACATCTGCATTGATTGTTTAGTAGTTGTTGCATCATAAGCTGCATTGTAGCGAGCATGGTAGTCATCTGTTCCATTAGTTGAGAAACCCATACTGGAGGACTGCCATCTATTGGTGAGTTTGGTACTAGGGGTGGGTTTAGTACTGGTGGTGGTGGTGAGTTTATTGCTGGTTGTAGCTTGAATACTCTCATGGGTCCTCTCATCATTGCTGACTCGGGGAGCTGTGGGAAGTCCTCAGGCCTTGGTGTGGGGGTAGGTGGGGTGTTTGTGTCATTCTTCAAACGTCGCTCTCTGACTTCTTTTATTAGTTTTAGTCTGGCAGGGCACTTCATCCAGGAGGCGACATGCTCACCCTGACAGTTGTGGCATTTTATTTGCTTTCGGCATTGTACATCGTCTGGTTCGTGTTCTTCACCACATATGTTGCAGTTATAGTATCTACCACAGTATGTTTTCGTGTGTCCGAACATTAGGCATCTCTTGCATTGCGGAGGTCCTAGTCTGCCATCAAAGGGGTAGACTTTGAACTTGATGTTAGCAATGTGGTTGAGTTTTGCGACGTCTTCGAGTTTAGTTCCCAAGCCGCAGATGAGTAGGATGGAGGGCATTTCGGTTTTTGTTCCGTCTGCCTCTGTTCTACGAAGTCGATGTACTTGCCGGTAGACGGGGAGTCTTTCCTTGAGTTCATCTTCGATTTCGTTTATTGGGTGGTTTATGTCAAACCCCACTAGTAGAAATCTGGGGCGTCGTTTCTTGCCTTTCTCAGCGAATGTGTGGAACTCGAGGTCGAGTCCGGCTTTGGCGAGTTTATTCCAAAGGTTAATTCTTATTTGTTCATTTTGAACGTAAATTCTCGTTTCTGTTTTTGAGGAGCTGATGTGAAAATCAGTGTTTTGTAGGCCAAACTGTAGGAGCTGTTTCCTTAGTTCCAGGTAGGGTGTTGGTGGTTTGATGATTAGTGGTGGTGGGGGTTTTTCTTTAGCAGGTTCTACAGTGAGAGCTCCAAAGGAGTTACTAGTAGGCACTGCTGCTGTAGGTGTAGGTTCGCTTAATCTTGTAGTTTTCTTAGGCTTTCTGAAGCCTTCTGAGTCCTCGGTGAGGCCGTCACTAGGGAGTTGCCTTTTGTTTTTAGGAGGCTCCGAAACACTGGCCAAGGGCCCCGTGTGAGAGGAGGTACCTCTCCCACCAGGGCGCCGAGGGTCAGAGGAAAGCCGGCCTCCGTTCATAACAAGGGCAGCTATTGTTCCAGTGGGCAGTCCAGGTAGGTCCTTCCTCTTCGAGTGCTGGCGGTGGAATGCATGTTCTGCTCTGCTCTGATGTACGTTTCGATTCCCGGAGCGCTTTATTTATACAAAAATGCTCTCACCGCCGCGGGCCAATCATCTTTCGCAAACGANAGTTGAGTCTCCAATCGACCTACTTCCTCTACAACGGCGAGTACTACTCGCAACTTGAAGGAGCAGCCATGGGATCGCCACTAAGTCCACTCGTAGCCAATCTGTACATGGAAGACTTCGAACGGAGGGCTCTCCACTCTGCACCACAAGCGCCGGTCTGCTGGTATCGGTACGTCGACCACACGTTTGTCATCTGTAGACACGGCCGCGACTCGCTGGAAGGGTTCCTACAACACTTGAACAACGTGCAAGAGAACATCCAATTCACCATGGAACTCGAAGAGGGAGGAAGACTACCGTTCCTGGACGTTCTCGTGGAAAAGAAGGATCACCACCTGAGCCACTCAGTCTACAGGAAACCCACCCATACCGACAGATACCTGCATGCCACTTCACACCTCCACCCGGCTCAGAAAGAAGGAGTCATCGGCGCTTTACTCCACAGACCGGAGACACTTTCAGAACCTGCCCAACTGCCGAAAGAAAGAAAACTTTTGAAGACCGCCTTCATGAAAAATGGCTATGACCGCAACACTATCAACAAGGTCCAGAGAAAGAGAAATCGGCAGCGCAACAGGGAAGAGCGGGAGCAAAAGAAGAACTCCGAGGACAAGTGACCATCCCCTACGTCAAAGGGACAACGGAGAAGATCGCCCGAATACTCAAGAACCACCAGATAAGAACAACGTTCTGCACCGACAGAAAAATAACAGACATCCTTCCGAAACCTAAGGATAAGCTTGGACTTAGGACTCCAGGAATATACAAGATTCCCTATTCCTGCGGAACTACTTACATCGGTGAGAGTGGAAGGACGATCGACACACGCCTAAAAGAACACATTGCAGACATCAAACACGGACGTACAGAAAAGTCAGCTCTAGCAGAACATTACGCTGACACCAGCCACCACATCAAATTCGAAGACGCTTCAATATTGGCCCGGGAAAACAACTACTATCGACGGACCATCAGAGAAGCCATCGAAATAGCGAAAAATCCGAGAAATATCAACAGGGAGGATGGAACCAGGCTAATCGATAAGTGGGTCCAACCTATCGATAAGAGGGTCCAACCAATCGATAAGAGGGTCCAACCAATCGATAAAAGGGTCCAACCTATCGATAAGAGGGTCCAACCAATCGATAAGAGGGTCCAACCAATCGATAAGAGGATACAGCCAATCAGCGAGCAGGAAAACAAGTTCAACCAATGGGAAGGCAGGCTTCGCCCAAGAACCGGACATCGCCGGGTATAAATATCCCTGGATTTGAAGACAGCTCTCATTCTCTATTCAGCCCTGAAGAAGCCATCACACGATGTGCGAAAGCTCGGCAACCATCAAAAACTTTACACGGTCCAACCCGGAAAAAACTTTACATACAATACTAGAACATTCCAAGCGTATTTCGTTCCATAATTTTACTAAATATAATAATAATGAATTCTGTATAAATATCCGGGATAAGTACCCGGTATAGCCGGTATACCCCGGTATAGGTACCCGGTATAATTAGTATCTCCAGTTCAGCAAGCCCTGAAGGCACATTTTTAATGTTGTAATTAATGATTTGGTGCTTAATCATGCTGATTATTAAGCACCAAACCGCTAACCAGCTGCGAAATGAGCAACTGCATGTTAAATTCTTCTTCATAAATGCTTCATAAAAAAAAATCTTCATAAATTCTTCTTCTTCATAAATTCTTATTCTTCCTCGTAAATTCTTCTTCTTCAAAAATCATAAAATTCTTCTTGGGTCATAGTTCGCATGATCCCATGCGGGTTCGGCGCTAGGAGCACCTCTGGCCTGTCTGTCCTTTCTGGTGAGTGGGGGGAAAACCTCTTCCCTCTGGTTGTTGATTGGGTTAGGCCCTTTCCTCCCGGCTTTAGGCGGGATGCCATTGGCCTGTTGGGTCTGCAGGGCTGGCTTCTGATTGGGAGGCCTGTTTTTAGTTCCCGCTGCGCCGAGGCTGATTTGGTAGGAGGTGGTGGGGGTACCGGTGAGGTGGTGGGGGGAGTGCGTGTCTTCAAGAGCGCCGTTCAGGAGGGGCACTGGCGGTATGATGCCACGTGCTCTCCTCCACAATTTTTACATTTAGAAGGGTTGACCCTAAGGCAGGTTTTTATGCCGTGCGAGCCAAAGCATCTCACACACACCTCCTTCCTGTTGCAGTGGTTAAAGGTATGCCCATATTGTTGGCACCTGTAGCATTCTACAGGCCACTTATCCTCTCGGAATTCGGACACTTTAAATTTGATATAATTTATCGCGTCTATTTTTCTTAGGTCAGCAATTTTGGTTTTATTGGATGTTATGAGGAGTATGGGGACAAGGTCAGTTTGTTTCCCCTCAAGGCTGACCTTTCTGAGCCTTCTCAGGGTAATATACCCAGGTATTAGGGCCGATGCTTCTCTCTTAATTTCTTCGATATCTGTGTTGATATCGAAGCCATGGAGTAAGTATTTGGTAGAGGTTTTGGTACCTCTCTTACTAAATGTATGGAATTCTACAGATTTATGTTCTTGTAGAATCTTAAGGGCTGCCTCATGGTCGTCATGGTTTTTCGTAAAAAGCCTGACTTCTTTAGGTCCAGCATTAAAGCTGAAACCCCTTGCTAATAAGTTTTTTAATGACCTCAGTAGAGGCCGGCTGGCTTAATATAATTGGGGGAGGTTTTGCGACGGATACCGAAATGTTGGTATCCGGGTTAAGGACCGCGAAGGAATTGGCTACGCTAACTCTTGCACGAGGGGTTGTAGGCTTTTTGAGGCGCTTGGATGGAGCCTCTGCTTTATGCGGTCTTTTACATCCGGTTACAAGCTTGTAACCTTCCGCATCTCTTTTATGAGACAGGCCGCTACCGCTAGGTTTAATAATGAGACTAACCTGTGTAGTGGAGCTTTCTGAGGTAGCGGGGGCTATCTCCATCGCGTCGCCGGTTTTGATGTCCTGTGCGTTGTTTTCCATGTACGATATTATTATTAATTGGATTTAATAATAATAATAACACGATTTCAATCACAGCACTGCAAGATACATAACACCATGTGGGTCATACGGGGAGACCACGTGGAAAATATTGAGAACAAAGTAAAAGTGACGGATAACTACACTAACACTGGTAAGGCTTAGGTCCCTTCACTTCGAGAACTATATATATATATATATTTTTTTTATAATATTTTATTTAAGCCCCATAGGAAAGGTAAGGATGAGGGAAACCACTCTATTCACTCCGTGGGACAATAGGTGGTGGAGGAGAAGGACCTGTTTTTGCCTGTCGGCATTTGCAGGTGGAAGAGGAGTAAAGGAGGAGAAGGACTGGAATCCCAGCGTAGGAGAAGTCAGTTGGTCGGGGGAGACGCACGAGGATGGCGATTTATTGAACTAAAAATAAAACTAATCTTAAGGCTAACTTAAAAACTAGTTAAAGGTTGCGGTTTTCTTGCAGCTACAAGAGCTGTTAAGAAAGTTTGTCATCAGCAGCTTCATGGTGGCGAGGAAGGAGGTCATCTGATCTAGGATCCGGTTGATCCAGCCTGCTGGAGGGATGCCACAGTCCTCAAGCCTTCTGCTGATGGTGGTGCAGGCGTCTTCACATGCGTCAAGTGCTTTTTTGGCCTGTATACTGCTGGCATATACCCCGATATCATCGGCATAAGCCGCCAGCTGTACTCCAGGGATCTTGAGACCAACTATATGGGATGTGTAGATGTTAAACAGTATTGGTCCCAGTACTGATCCCTGGGGGACTCCACAAGTAGTAGGTAGCGGGGTAGACACTGAGGTGCCTACCCTTACAGAGAATGTCCTGCCAGTGAGGTAGCTCCGTAGTAGTTCAGTCAGGTTGTGGGGGAAGTTGTATTCAGTAAGTCTTCCCAGCAGAAGTCTGTGTGATACGCAGTCAAATGCTTGAGTGCAGTCTAGCGAGATAAACGCCGTGGCGTTATTTCTCGCTAGTCTGTCACTTGCAGTTTCTTGCAGCTTGGCAATGTGATGTGCACACGAGACCCCTGTAGAGAATCCTGTCTGTTCATCAATGTTCTCCGTCTCACAGTGATCCTTAATGTGGACTAATAGTAGTCTTTCAAAGATTTTTGAGACAGAGTTGAGTAGGCTCACTGGTCTGTAGTGATCAGCTGAGTCGCCCTTTTTGCATTTTTTAAGGACTGGGACTATTATCGCATGCTTCCAGTTGTCTGGGAAATAGATGAGCCTCATAGCTGAATTGAATATATTCAGCAAGAATGCTTTCCCTTTCCTGGACATCATTTTGAGCAGCGCGTATGGTATATCATCTGGTCCAGTGGCTTTCCCACATTTTGACCTTCTGAGGATACATTCCAGTTGTTTGAAGGTGGCATAGATTGGGGTGTTCCCCGCCACCTCTAACTCCCGGTAGTCAGGCTGTGGAGCAGATGTTGTTCGCTCTATGTCCCTTTGATGGTAGTGGGAGGCGAGTTTGTCCGCCTGTTCCTCAGTGGTCAGGAGGTGGTCGCCCTCTGCCAGGAAGACAGTTTTCCTCTTATTGCTGGTGCTCCTTAAGAGTCTCCAGAAGAGGTCTGGGTCACCATGTGTTTTCCTCAGCTGATCAGACCAGAGCGTTTCCTTCCAGTTCGCCATCAGGGCAGATACTTGGGCAGTCACAGCGTTGATGGCGGGCCGGAGTGAATAGTCTTTGGTCCGGTGGAAAATGTTTTTTAGGTTGTTCCTTAGACCAATGAGCCTGAGTATGTGTGTGGGCAGTTTCCGCTGGTGAGCAGGTTTTGGTGAGAATTTAGGGATATTCCCGTCTGCCACCGTTTTAATGGCAGCGGTGAGTTGTTCAACCGCTGTGTCAACCTCATCCTTGTTGGAGAGTGATTTGATGGCTGGCAGCGAGGAGTTTATAGTATCCCTATATCCTTCCCAATTTGCTTTTCCCAGTAGGTATTTAGTGGTCAGTTCGTGTGTCCCAACTCCGTCAGTTTCGTACAGGACTGGACGATGATCTGAAGGACCATAGTCTAGTGCGACGCACTTGGTTATGGAGTGTAGATCCTTCGTTAGGGGTTCGACATCCCCAGGCTGGATGCCTGGCATTCAGATCACTGACTATGAGTTGCTGTGAGTCGTTAGCGGCCTCAATGAGCAGGTTCATTGTTTCCCTTAGTGCCACTTTAGGTCTCCTAAGTCGGATGTACACTGTCACCATTTGAGTTTGCTCTGTGCAATCGCATGGGCTGTTGGTTACTTTGACAGGGTAGTCTCTCCTGGCGAGTATGGCTACGCCTCCCGAAGTTCCAGCTTTTCCATCCGTCCGATATATGTTGTAACCTGGGAAATAGTGGCGGTCCTTAGGACTTAGCTTCGTGTCTGTCAGGGCAACTAGTGCCGGGCGATGTTGGGTTAGTAGGGCTTCGATCTCGACGGTTTAATTCCGGAGACCTCTGATGTTGTAATTTAGTATGACTGCTTTAGTCATGATATAGTTTAGTCATAAGCAGATCTAGTTTGCTCGTGAGAGCATGGATGGTAGCCATGTATTGCATGACCATCGTGAACATTTGCGCCATGGATATACCCGTGTCATTTGTCACTGTCTTAGGGGTGGTAGGTAGTTGTGGGGGTGTGGTTTCTTTTTGTGGGGGTGTATGTTTTGGCTGTTTTAGTTAAATAAAGAAAATCTTGTAGCGTTATACATCAAAATAAATAGTCATTAAACCACTAATGGGTAATTTTGTTTGTGAACTAGCAACTATTTAGTGGTGACAGTAAAATAAGATTTTGAAATTTCTAAATAGTTAAAAGTTACTGTATTGTGCAATTATTAGTTATGATGATTGTGACAATAGAGTGAATTATTTTAATACAAAGAAAATTACATCAGCAACATGATTCTATTTATATTAATAAAGTAATGCGCAGATCTAACTCAGACAAATATGTTATCAGTTGAAATTCCTCACTTTTCTTCAACAGCAGGAACAACACTTGGCCTTGATCGAGCTTTGGTTTGGAGGAGAGGAGATTGGGCTATAGTAGGCAAGATCTTGGACCTTCTGGACTTATAGGCGCCAGATTTCCTTTTGAATCTAGGAGGTGTAGCATGATGAAATTTATGAATTTGCTCAGCACGGGACGTAAACCTAGGGCTTCTCCTTATGGGTGAATTCGTAGTTCTAGTCGATATCCTAGGCGCTCTAGGTTGGCATCCCACTTTCCTACTTTCCTTGTACTCATGAATTGCATGACCATCGTGAACATTTGCGCCTTGGATATATCCGTATCATTTGTCACTGTCCTAAGGGGGGTAGGTAGTTGTGGGGGTGTAGTTTTTGGCTGTTGTGGTATCTTCATGGGAAGTGGGGGGTTATGGCTGTCCCGTGCTCTGTCTTGTGCCGGTGTACGCTGGTTCGCTTTTGGGGGAGGTTTAGAGAGCGTAGCTCTAGCAGCGGTTTTTATTGTTACCATTGGTGCAGCCTCCACTGCGCGTGTGAGTCTCTGCTTGCTTAGTTCAGCAACTCGTTGTAGCCTAGCGGGGCACTTAGTGTACCCGCTGTAGTGTTCCTGTCCACAGGTGTGCTGGTCCGCTTCTTGGGCACTGCTGCGTGGTATGGTCGCCGCTGTTGCAGAACCCACAAACTGATGGGTGTCCGTAGTGTTTGGCAATGTGCCCATATTTCTGGCATCTATTACAGAGAGGAGGGCCTCCAAGGTTTTTAAATGGTTTCACCTGAAACCTTATGTGGCTTATTCCTCTCAGCTTTTTAATGTCATTAATGGTGACTGTGTGGTCCGTAGTTACCTTGACCTTGAATTTTATATTTGAGATAAATCTCAGTTTTCGGATGTCCTCAATCCTCATACCGCTTGTCGCGATAAGCAGGATGGAAGGCATCTCAGTCTTGGTGCCGCCTTCTTCAGTTCTTCGAAGGCGGTGGGCTTGTTTGTAGGAGGGCAGTTTTTTTTTTGTTTTTTTTTTCTTTTTTTTAGCCCCTAGGAAAGGAAAGGATGTGGGTAACCACTCTATTCACCCCGTGGGACAATAGGTGGTGGAGAAGGACCTGTTGTTACCTGTCGGCATTTGCAGGTGGAAGAGGAGTAAAGGAGGAGAAGGGCTGTTTCCAGCGGAGGAGAAGACAGGTGGGCGGGGGAGGCGCACCAGGGTGGCGATTTATTGAACTAAAATACAACTAATCTTAAGGCTAATCTTAAAACTAGTTACAAGTTATTGTTTTCTTGCAGCTACAAGAGCTGGTAACAATGTTTGACATCAGCAGCTGCATGGTGTTGAGGAGGGAGGTCATCTGGTCCAGGATCCGGTTGACCCAGGCTGGAGGGATGCCCTCTGGTTTAGAAGCCGCTGCGACTGGTGGCTGTGGGGCTGGAGGTGCAGGCTGTGAGGGCTTGAAGACCCTCATAGGTCCTTTCATTGGTCTGGCCGTTGGGAACTGCGGGTACTCCTGAGGCATCGTACTGGGTTGTGGGGCGAAGTTGGGAATGTCAAGGTTATTGATATTCTTCAATCTTCGCTCTGTGGTCGCTTTTATCCGCTTGAGCCGATCAGGGCATTTTGTCCAGAAGGAGACGTGCTCTCCCTGGCAATTGATGCACTTGATCTTGCTCTTGCAGTCGTGGTGCTCATCCGGGTGGTTTTCTCCGCATCGGACGCAGATGGAGAAGTTCCCGCAGTACGTCCTTGTGTGTCCAAACCTTTGACAGTTTGTACACTGGGGTGGTCCAAGTCTTCCATCAAAGGGGTAGACCTTAAATTTAATATTTGAGATAAATCTCAATTTTCGGATGTCCTCAATCCTCGTACCGCTATTCGCGATAAGCCGTATTGAAGGCATCTCCTCTTGTCTTGGTGCCGTCTTCTTCAGTTCATCGAAGACGGTGGGCTTGCTTGAAGGAAGGTAGCCTCTCTTTGAGGTCCTCCTGGATCTCGGAGATGGGGTGTTCGAGATCGAACCCCACTAGGAGAAATCTAGGGCTCTTCTTCTTGCCATTGTGTGCGTATGTGTGATATTCATAGGGAGTATCAATATCCTTGAGTAAACTCCATATGACGCTCCGGAGGTCCTCGGTCATTATAGTGAGTCTTGTCTCACTTTTAGACGAACTTATGTAAAAGTCCGTCGTTTTAATTCCATATCCTATAAGCTTAGTCTTCAGCTCTAGTGCAGGAATGGGTGGTCTCAATATGATCGGTGGTGGTTTTGGTTTCTTCTTTTGGTCAGTCGGAGGGCAGCCTCTCTTTGAGGACCTCCTGGATCTCGGAGATGGGGTGTTCTAGATCGAACCCCACGAGGAGAAATCTAGGGCTCTTCCATCTTGCCCTTGTGTGCATATGTATGATATTCATAGGGAGTATCAATATCCTAAACTCCATATGACGCTCCGGAGGTCCTCGGTCATTATAGTAAGTCTTGTCTCAATTTTAGACGAACTTATATAAAAGTCCGTCGTTTTTATCCCATATCCTATTAGCTTAGTCTTCAGCTCTAGTGCAGGAATGGGAGGTCTTAATATGATCGGTGGAGGTATCGGTGTCTTCTTTGTATCAGTCCCTAGGGAATCTAGTAGTCTATACGAGTTTCGTAGAGGGACTGAGAGAGGTGGTGTTGGCGCTTTGACGCGCGTTGTCTTCCTTGGCTTTATGAAGCCAAGGGCATCGGCAGTGGAGCTGTCACTGCGTGCCTTTTACCAGGAGTCCTTGTGACACTGGCCGAGGACCCCGAGTGAGATGGCTGAGTCTGTATCCGTCTTCCCTGTTGATATTATCCGTCGATAGTAGTTGCTTTCCCGGGATGGCCCGGGCCAGTACTGCAGCGTCTTCGAATTTGATGTGGTGGCTGCTGTTGGCGAAGTGTTCTGCTAGAGCTGACCTCTCCGTGCGTCCATGTTTGATGTCTGCGATCTTTGAGTCGTGTGTCGATCGTCCTTCCAGTTTCGCCGATGTAAAAAGTTCCGCAGGAGCAGGGAATCTTGTATATTCCTGGAGTACGGAGTCCAAGCTTATCCTTAGGTTTCAGGAGGATGTCGGTTATTTTTCTGTCCGTGCTGAACACGTTGTTCTTACCTGGCGATTCTTGGGTATTCAGCCGATCTTCTCTGTTGTCCCTTTGACGTAGGGGATGGTCACTTGTCCTCGCAATTCTTCTGCTTTCCTTGCTCTTCCCTATTGCGTTGCCCATTTCTCTTCCTCTGGACCTTGTTTATAGTGTTGTAGCCATTCTTAATGAAGGCGGTCTTCAAAAGTTTTCTTTATTTCGGGAGTTGTGCTGGTTCTGAGAGTGTCTCCGCTCTGTTGAGTAGAGTGTTGATGACTCCTTCCTTCTGAGCCGGGTGGTGGTGATATGTANCACAAACACGCAAATTTACCAGATTTTCTCACACACCCCTCCCACAATTTCATCCTCAACTAAATGGCCAAACAAATTATTAAAACAATGAGAGAAATAAATCTAATACCGGCTTTTCAAATATAAAATAAAAAATGAAAGTGGCCACTAAATACTTAAAGCTACAATCTTAAGTGTGTTATTTAATATCTTTCTTCGGATATTTTGTAGAACATACAATATTTCGTACATAAGAAAAAAATATTTTACAATTACTTCGCTGTAAACATCTTTATAGTGACATAATATCGGACACAGCTGTTATATTATTTTACAGATATATTTATTTTTATTTTTTTGTTGACTTTAAATTCCCTATCCCCCCTCCGTTCGTCACGCAGCAGCTTTGAAATTTAGAAAGACTTCTTATGTTTTATTAAAGATGGATAAGTGTAACTAAGTTATTTCATAAATGGAAGTCGAAGAGAAGAAGGAAGTGTGGATAAAGGAATAAGCCATAGAATTTATATCATTAAATATATTCGCATAAATTCATAAAATTAAAAACTAGCGTATCGCGAATATGATCCAAGCAGAAACGCTATTGTTCCCTCGGGTCTGTCAAGTTAACTGAAGAAGAGGAAGATGAGGTATATAAGAATCCTTACCTTTTGCGAAGAATGGATGTCAGCCCCTTGCTTGAGGAGTACTCTCAAGAGATCGGCTCGCCAGGAGTCGAGTGCCAGGTTGGTGCAGGAGATCCCCAAAGCGTTTGTAAGCTCCACCATCCTGTAGCCTCGGACGAAGACTGCTCGCCCTCGACTTGCCTCGCCGAGGTAGTAGTCCAGAGCCTCGACACACTCCGAGCGGCTGGAGTGAAGGCTTTTCCAGCCCCAGATCTTCCCGCATAACGGACCATAAGTGGCTTCTGAAACAATTACAAGAGATTCGAGCTTATAATGGTCCCGATGTCTACTATAGCAGTATGAGGTATAGTTAAAAGTAAGGATTACTTACCAAGAAACATCCTGTTGAAGGATCCCTCGCAATCGTAAAAATCATGTAGAATATCGACCACTTTGTCACAATCGATTAGTTGAAGTGGAATGCTAATTAAGTGCCAACATAAAGCACATTGTGACACATCCTCATCAGGCAAGTTCCTTGGTTGTTGGATTTCGATTGAGAATTATATGAACTTCCGTGTTGGAAATCCTCTGGATTTTTGAGTCCTCGTTCAAGCTGATGTTGATCAACAAGCTTAGGTACTCGATCATATTAAGCCTGGGAAAACAGAAAAAGTGAAATTCATCGTTTCTTTTGAAAAACTGTTTTTATTAATTATTAATATATAAATAATAATTATCAAATGAGTGTTTTTTTCTTAAGTATCTCCGGGGAAGGATTTTCTTGAACTCTGCCCCTCCACAAAATAAAAATTTGTTTGCGGGTGAGTAGATCAGTCGAGTGAATTTAATTATAATTCCTAACATAGCGCTGCTTTAAAATTGTGCAAACCTTCAGTAATTTAAGTCACAAATCATATATTAATCCAAACCTGAATAAGTTATTCATCTAAGAGAAAATCTGCTAAAATGAGAAATTGAACTCCTCGAAATAAAATGCTCTCTGTGAGTTTAGTTCTAAGGTCAAAATATAATACTTTTTTTTTTTATGTCCTTGTAAATTCTCTTTTTTCCCCATCTAAAGTATTAGAGATAATTCAGGTAATCCCTTTGTGTTTCTGGATAATGAGAATTTTAAATTGAAAAACAATAACGAAATTTCGTGCAATTGACCATTATTCACAAACAAAACTTTCTATAACTTTAATATTCACTATTTAAACTAAGGACAATCAGTGTGTATCACATTTATATATTCAATCCGGCCTAATGCTGTGTAAACAAATATAGGATAAATACCTGTATAGAATTCAATGATTCATTAAGGAATACTGATATAAAGCAAACGATCAAATGATCCCTCGCAGTCATAAATAGATCGGTGAAGCCTCTCTATCAGACCTTTATTATTGTTGTTGGGAAAATGGAAGGCCCACTTGTTCATTACATACATTATGTTACTCTCCCAGCAGGCACGTGCCCATGTTCCTCTTCTTGTTGACCATGTGCAAGGCCAGAACTTTCACCCAATGTGGTGTACATTATGGTATTCTCCCAGCAGGCACGTGCTCAAGTTCCTCTCCTTGGTGGATGCGTGGAGGGCCAGAATAGCATTAACCGTCCTTCGGCGCTTGATTCTCTGGAGGCAACTCCTTTATTTTTGAAGAAAGGTACTCGAAGAGGTTGCGCAGCTTATTCCTAAGACCAAAAACAAATTTTAATTTTTCCAAGGACTTCTAATAGCGAATGTAACGAATTATATTTCTGTTTTTAAATAAAAAGAGAACATGCTTTACACATTAAGTTATAATCTTACGTAACTTAATAATAAAAAAAAAAAAGATGTTTTAGAATATAAATGATATAAAATTGCACATAATCCTGTCCTCCATGATTATGGAGTTATATATGATTCTCTGCTACTGATGCCTGAGCAACCTCAATATTCTCTCTATGCTTTGTTTGATGCTATCTAGTTTATGCTCCACCACAGTACAGTACGGGCCAGAGTTACTGCCATTCTGTTTCTTACTTCTTCATTATTTTAAAGAGGAATGCTGTTATTTCTTACGGTTGTTATTATATCGTGTTATAGTTTTCTAGCTATCCAATCTAATTACTCTTCCTTCGCGATCAATTGAGCATATTTTTAATCCAAGTAGTCTTCCACATTAATATTTCATTTTATTCGTCATTTACTAGGTTGCCTAATTCTTCCATATCCAACACTTCCTTGAAGTTTGGCCAGTCTCCCATCAATGGAAATGTTCTCTAAATGTAGTTCTCTTGGTAAGGTTTTCGAAATCTGCAGTTTATTGACAGTAACTCTCTTTTACTGTCTCCGGTGGACAAGTATTTCCTTCTAACACCACCTTCCTTATATTGCTCATTACTTCTCAATCAAGGGGCAAGAGAAGAGCAGTATGGAAATTCTATATACATACAGAGGTAATATATAGGCTTCATATAGGAGCCTAAATAGTTATGATTTATTTGGGCCGTGCTCTGATAGTCCTTGGGTCAATTGTGCAGCATTCTTCAATACCTTATTTACACTATCTCTATTCTGTTTGTGCCCCCTTCATTGTATTTTCCCAAAGCACCCCCCTTTCCCATTCCTGTTAGCTTTTCTGAAAAAAAAAAATCATTTAAAAAAGATTTAGGGCATCTGATTAAGCTAACTGCATGCTTTTTACCCATGATACCTCCTTAGCTAAGCGGTCAGCTTCCTCATTTCCTGGTGAGCTTTCAACTAATAAAATTGGATGTCTATGTTGAATTTATCAAGAACGTTAATTATCCTTTTTCTCATTTCCGTTAGATAGCCGTGAGGATTGACATTGTTGAAGGAGTAACACCTGGCTACCTATAAAGTATAAACTTGAACCGCAGGTGTGTTTCTATTTACTAGCCACATCAGAGAATTGCAAGGAGCTCCACCTGGTAATTTGAGCAATTTATGGAATTTATATTTTTGCTCATGTAGCCTTACATCAGATTTATAACCGACAAAGACGCTTTGGTCTCGGGGAAGAAGGAAATGTTTTGTTGGGGAACTTTATCCCTTTTCTTCTTGCAGGATACATTCTCTCTAATCCAAAACTGGCATATCCTGAACTACATTTTCAGGTACATTAACTGCTTTAAATAATTTTTGAATTTCCCTTATTTTTTTTATTTTAAAGGGGACTATATTTGCTGTTAAACAGGCAGTCTTGAATGATATAGTATTATACCTGTGTTTGTGGTGAATACATGCATGCTTGTGTTGTGTGTATGAATATCCAAAGAAAACACAGATATACATATATAATGCAATAATAACTTGTATGATCTTGATATTCTACTGTGCATTACAATTAAAATGTAATTCATATATAATAACAATAAAAAATTCTTCCTATTACCCTAATATTTTTTAATAATATTAGGAAATATATAAAATCATTATGATGTAATTTCAAATGAAGAGTTTTTGAACATAGAGATAATTAGTATTTGTTTTGGCTCAGTCATGAACATGTGATCTAGGTGACACGACTTCCCCTCTCGCCTTAATGATAGCCCTGATGATGGTTTTCAACATAAGCCAAAATGTTGGCAGATAATTTAAAAATGCACAGTTATCAAATTTTATTTTTTGGACCAACCTTGACCGAACCCCAACAAAAAACATCTACTCATTATGATGTAATATGCAATGAAAATCATACCTGCTTCAATAGTTTTATTAATTTTTTTTTTTTTTTTTTTTT
>KZ807460.1:119009-138683 GCA_000696205.2 Oncopeltus fasciatus
TTATATAATAATTATACATGTATATTATAATTATATATTAGAGATTATAAATACATGGACATTATAATTGTAACTGACTGTCATACTCAACGTCCATTGATAAAATAAAATAATAGTTGTAGCAGGTATGGCTTTCATTACATATTACATCATAATTAATTTTTTATTTTCTAATACTATTTTTTTTTAGCTTTTATTAATTTGTTACAGTTCTGCTAACATAAAAGTATTTTGTAATTTAATTACAATGAACTAAAAAGCAACAAAATGACAATAGCTAAAAAAGGGAAAGTGACCAATGGCACCACTCTCAAATTAAATTCAAACTATTTTTCCTGGAGGAAACGAGGCCATCTTTGTTTGAGTCCACAGGGAGTGTTGTAGGAATTGGAGTTGGGGATAGGTTCTGTGCTGGTGGATTATGATGGTGGCAGTGTTCTTTGAAAAAGGGTGAAGCGGCAAGAAATGAAGACAAATGCAAAAGAGATATTAAAATCGTGGTAAAAGAGGAATTGTATACTTAATAAGAATCGACTATTCTTAGGGTTTTGGGTTGAAAGAATTCTTCGGATGTTGAAAGGCTTGGCGGAACCCCAGATTTCTACACCGTATGCCTAGATTGGTCGTAGTAATGTCTTGTAGAGCGTTTTTATTTTTCTACTGTAAGATTGGAGTCCCTATCAGTCGTCGATTCAGTTCTTGTCTTTTAATTTTATTATGTTCGCCGCATGTGAGTCGTGAGTCAAGCTAGAAACCCAGGTAACGAAAGAAATTCGAGAGTGATAAATTTAAATTTCACAATTTCAGGAAAAAATTTTTTCCGCAATTGAAAATTAACTTGAACACATTTCGCTTCATTAATTTTTATTCTCCATTTGCCACAATGTTTTTTAATGCTTTCGAGATGATCTTGTTGTTTTAAGAGCAATTTTAGGTTCGGGTTGGGAAGATAGGATAGCCTTTTCGTCTTCAAATATAGCCAAGAGAGTATTTGGATGGTTAGGGATGTCAGCAGTGAACAGGATGAAAAGGAAAGGTCCGAGCACACTACCTTGAGGAACTCCCGCTTCCACTTAGTGTAAATCAGGGTAATCTTATCCTTGCCGAACTCTATAGAAACGGTTGGATAAGTAAAACTTAAGGTTTAGGTAAGTGTTACTAGGAAGTATGGATTTCAGTTTAAACATAAGACCTCTTTTCCAGATTGTGATGTGGCTAGCCAGAAAATTGTGATATATAGATCAGGATTGAGTGTTCGCTTGAGGTGCTGGTCAAACATTTTGGCCTTGTATTTGTCATAAGAGGCCCAGGTGCCAACTCCTCGGCACGAGAGGGAATATGGTATCAGATTCAGCCGTTCCTCGTGCAATACGACCTCCGCATATTTTTGAGCGAAATATCAATAATTTCAGGCTAATGAGTTCCTAGCTAATCTCTCAAGTGGGTTTTTAAACTTGTATCAGAAGACAGAGCAGTACAATGACACAAGTACCAGGAGTATGGTTACATCAAAGTCTACTGTGAATACACCACAGTGTGTCAATTATGGAGGCAGTCACACCACTGCCAAAAATCTCCCAAAATCTAAGAAACTTGTGCCCTCACTAAACTTGTAATCACAATCATACTACAGGGGCCTCCAGGTTCACAAAGAACTGAAACATCCAGCCTACTCGTCCGCCATAGACTGCAGCAGAAATCTGGAGAGTAGTGTCACCGCCCTCTAGAGTTATTGAGCCAGGAAAGCCCTCGCGCTCGGGTTACACTACTAACAGAAGAACCCAAAGAAGACGAGCCACAACCTCTACGGCAACCCACTCCCAGTAGGGAGCGACCCGCAATCTCCCATGTTCCGTCTCCGCCTTCATTAAGTAATCCCCACTCATTACTGCACTTCTTCTTAGATTTCGTTCTAACATAACAACATTCATATCCCTTCTGACCAACCTGGTCACCATAATGACCCTACCAACTTCCATACCATGATTCCCCAGACTAAGAATCCCTTTTCTATCTTCCTCTTGAATGCTAACGGCATTCGGACACATACTGATGAACTCAAACTCGTACTTGGATGACAAAAACATGAACGCAGTATTACTGATAGAAACATAACTAACTAAAAAAAATAATCTAAAAAATACAGGTTACCACACTAATAGAACAGACCATCCTGGTGGAATTGCATTAATATCAAGAAGTCCCAAACCCATCATATTTTACCGACCACTCTTACAGAGTCCCTTCAGTCAACAACAGTGTCTATTTCTACATCCTCTAATCCGATCACACTTTCAGCAGTGTATTGTCCTCCAAATAGGCCAATCACTTCACCAAAACTTTCCACTTTCCTCAAAGACCTGGTTCCCCGTTTCCTTGCCGGTGGAGACTATAATGCGAAACACTTGCAATGGGGATCGAGAACGACCAACTCCCGTGGTCGTGCTCTGTATAATGCGATATCATCCCAAAACCTCAGCACAATTAGTCCTCCCTCTTCCAATTATTGGCCCGCTGACGTAAACCGCCTTCCTGATATAATAGACTTCTTCATCTGTAAAAACCTTACTCCTCATCATCATTCCGCTTCTACATTAAACGAGCTCTCTTCTGACCACAGCCCAGTCCTCCTAACCTTATCCTTGACCCTTATTCCAAAACAATTACCTCCCTCTATCATTAATGATCCAGTCGACTGGGCCTTGTTTAGAACTCTTATAAAAGAGTCACTTGAACTCGGAATTTCTCTAAAGACCCCTGACAAACAAGATGATGCGGTACAGTTCTTTACCATAAACCTTCAGCAATGCAGACGGATGGCTAATAACAAACCAAAATTACCCTTCTAAGTCCCGAAAACCATTCGTTAAAAAATTAATCATGATGAAACCCCGCTCAGGGCAAAAATGTAGACATCCTACAGATCGCATAAGGTTTAAGGATTGCTATTGAGGATTGAGGACTGATATTGAGGATCGCTATTGAGGATTGAGGATTGCTATTGAATATTGAGGATTGCTATTGAGGATTGAGGATTGCTATTGCTATCGAGGTTTGCTATTGAGGATTGAGGATTGCTATTGCTATTGGGACTCTTCACAAAACGAGGCCTATAATTCCTCTCTGCCTACCTCATCAGCAGAAGACAAATCCTGACTGGCCATGGGAATTACCCTCTCCTCCGACATAGCTAATAACCACTATGAACGATCTTCTAGTCTCAGTTCTCCACCATTTCCCGAAAGACATTTTTTTTTTTTTTTTTTAAAAGAGTACGTCGACGACCTATTATTAATAATCTACCTAGACACAGTAACAGAAATCCACAATTCCTCTATCTCTTACTATCTCAATTTAAATAGGACTCGAATCTATCAACTGACTCCCATTTCTTGACTTATTCCTTATCAGAAACCAAGACGGCTCCATGCTTACTGACTGGTACACTATACCTACATACTCCGGACGCCTCCTACATTTTAACTCCCAAAACCTTTATCATCAAAAAATTAATGAAATGAGCATAACATGAATAACTCCCTTTCCATAAAACATTTAATCAAATCTCTCAAAATTCAGAAAAACTCATTTTGATATAAATAAAAAAAATACGTAGACGATCTATAATTGCTAATTATTCAAGACAAAGTATCAGAAATCCACAATTCCTTCAACTCTTACTATCCACGCTCTTTGAGATGTGTGCATGTATTCGAGGATAAGGGAAGCAATGCAGCTTCCTTTGCTAGGACATTAACTTCTTCGTTTCTCATTATCCCAACGTGGCTGGGGGTCCATACGAGTTTTATATTTATTTTTCGTGTGTTGAGTTTTTCCATCAAATTTTGAATTTCGCACAATTACGGATCCCTCGTGAACTTGTTTAGGATCGCTTGAAGAGAGCTGCATATTAGCCCATTAGTATCAGTTCTCATGAAGAAATAGAAAGTCCAGAATTGATTATTTATACTGATGGTAGTAAGATAAATGTAAACACTGGATGTGTATACTCCCATAATGAACTGGCAATGAAATAGTAGCTCAAGCTCCCGGATAGATGCACTAGCAATCAGGCAGAATTATTGGCAATAGAAGAAGAACTGCGTTGGATGAACTTATTTTTTTTTTTAAATCAACAGATAAACTGCATTAATTAAAACAGATAACCAAACTTTTAAATAATAGAAATTGGGCACGTGCCTGATGGGAAAGTACCATAATGTACTTTACATTAGGTGCAAGATTTTGCCATCTATGGATTAATGAGGTTACTCCGATCCATTTACGACTGCAAGGGACCATTTGATTGCACTTAAAATGCTTTCAACGGAAAGAGTTTTTATAGTATTTTAGATTATACAAATAGAAATAAATGGACTTTCATCCAACAATTATTGTAAAGTTTGATGTTTTTGGAAATCAATTAGAATTTCAAGAAAGAAATAAAGATTTAAACATAGAAAATGTTAATCTAGAATTATTAGAAAATAATTTTAAAACTGAAATATCAAAATTAATATGTTAATAAACAGTTTGATAGTGAAATAAAAGTAAAGGTTAATAAGATAATTGATTCAATATTTACAATTGCTAAAGGTTATATTGGTTTTAAAAATATAATTTTTCAATTGCAGAAGGAAAAGATAACAATGATGTAATTATGACAGGAGTTAAAAAGATTATGGATAATTTTAAAACTGAAAATTTAAGAGGAAAAAGATCATTTGATGAAGAGGAACTTGAAAAGTTTATTAATGAAAAATTGGAAGATTATACAAGTAAAGAAGAATTAGATATTGAAATCAATATTGTAAAAAGTAAATATAATGATCGTTTGGAAAAAATGACATTTGATCACCAATCATTACTTACCATAGTAATGGATCAAATTTTTCCAAAATTAAAACAATTAAGTAAAAATTAATTTTTTTAGCCATAATAAATTATGTAGTGTGTTAATTATGAAAAACAAACACAAACTCAAAATTGTCATGAAGAAAATGGGAAACTTATGGGTAAAGGAATTTGTGAAATTTGTGGAAGTAAAAAGAATACTTTTTAGGGAAAAAAAAAAAATGAAATAAATATAAAAGAAGAGATAGTTGAAGAAATTCACAAAACAGTTAGAAAAATTTTTAAAAGAAGAAAAATTATAACTAGAGGAATAAATTATCTTTATCAAATTGATTAACTGGAAATGGATTCTAAAAATTTGAAAGGAATATCTAAAGTTAATAAAGGTTATAAATATATATTGACTGTGATAGATACATTTTCTAAATTTACTTGGGCTATTCCAATAAAAGATAAGATGGAAATTAGTCACTGAAGCTTTTAAAAGTATTCTAAATAATAAAAATATATAGAAAAATTTAAATTCAGATGATGGTAAAGAATTTTTTAATAAATATTTTCAAAATTTAATGAAAGAACATAATATCAATTGTTATTCTACTCTTAGTGAAATAAAAGCTGCAATTGTTGAAATATTTAATAGAACTTTAAAAGAAAAAATGTGGAAAGAATTTTCTAAAAGAGGATCATATAAATGGTTTGATATTTTAGATAATTTAGTAGGAGAATATAATAATTCTTATCACAATACTATAAAAGTGAAACCTATAGAAGTGAATAAGAATAATGAGAAAGAAATATTTATATTTTTAACAATGTAAAAGAAAAAACAAAATTTAATATAGAAGATTGTGTTAGAATTAGTTAATATAAAGGAATTTTTGAAAGAGGATATACACTTAATTGGTCCACAGAGATTTTTAAAGTAAATAAAAATATAGGGACCTGGAAATGGAGGAAATGGTTTGAATGAGAAGTTTTAATTCCTAATGCCAGAGACAAAATATACCGACCCAGTATGAATATGGATTCTAGTGTGAATAATAAATACTCTCTCATCCCCCCAGGATGCTTAGAGATTTAGTGTATTTTAAAAATGTCTGCATGAAAAATATCTCTAGAAGGGTTTATATACCCCCTTACATTTTACCCTATTTTGGAGCAATGGAACAATGATAAATATAAATAAGATTAAGGTTTTGCCTTTAGTGTTAAACTTTAAATGTCTGGCGAATTTCGTGTTCTTTACAATGAAATTAGACACGATGTTTAAAAAAAAATATTATAATGAAAGCGAAATATTTCTTCTATTTTATTTTGTTTTTCCATCTGCGTGCCGAGATNTAAATATTTCTTCAATTAGTACATCTTCTGAAAGTTCATTTTTTTTTACTCTAAAATAATTACCATAAAATTCTAAATATCTTTCAAAATTCTCCTTCATTCTATAATAAAAATTTATAATGTTAAGATTACAGAATCTTAATAGCTCGTCACAATTTTGGTATTCTTGTATTATATTACAAAAAATTATTTTTAAATTTTCTTTTTGACATCTAATAACATAATAATCATAATCATAGTCTTCTTCATTTAACTTAATTAATATAAAATAGTTTTCTAAATTATTATTTATAGTTCTAGGTATAACATTTTGTTTTATATTTCCTAATTCATTATTTAAATTTAGTACTTCATCATTTAAATTTTCTATTTCATTATTTAAATTTTCTATCATTATATTTTTATCATAAAGTTGTTCTTTCAATTTATATTCCCCAGTTTTCTAATTCAAAAGTAACCCATTTTTAAAACTTTTTAGCTTCTTCTTTTTTTTAACTAAAAACTAAAGAATATAAATCAGATTCATTTATAAATATTGTATATGGTTGCATATTTAAAGGGAGTATAAAAATTGACGCCCTTGTAGCGATATCATTATAAGCTAATTTATCGTTTTCATACAACTACTTAATTATTGCATTTCTAGTATTTTTATATTCTAATAGTGAAGCAATATCTTTAGCCTTAAACCAAGGATTATAATTTTTGTCAAGAATCATAAATATTTCTTTACCATCATAATTAATTTTGTTGTTCGCGATTATTAGAACTCCTTCCATTTATTAAATATAATTTTATCAATATTAATGTTTAATATAAAATTTTATTTATACTTTTAAATGGATTACGATTATTCGTTTGAAGATGATACTGATGATGAAGATTTTTAAAAAATAGGAGAAAATTTAGTACAGAAGGAAATCCTGAAGAATAGAAATTTGCATAAGAGGTGAAAGATATTGTGTATTAGATGATCGATGGTATTATTGTAAACCTAATATAAAACTAAATCCTCATAATAATAAAAAGTATAGACAGAAATATTTCAGTAAAAATTATGGCAGTTACCTGATAAAATTGGAGATCAATTTATAAATAAAATTATATTTAAAACTGAAGAAGTGTTTGAAATTTTAAATAAAAATTATAAAGGTAAAGGATTGCCATTTATCATTTTTATTGCAAAGGTAGCTGATATATTAGAAATAAAACATAGTATTGTTGCATATTTTTGTTCTGTTCCCTCTCATGAATTATTTATAGTATTGTTGCATGTCTCTACATAGAGTGCAAATTGGCCTTACATTTTCCTATCTATGGAGGCCAACTGCAAAAGGATGGTGGATGCCATTCTGGCCTTCCACATAGTCAACAAGAAAAGGAACTTGAGCACGTGCCTGCTGGTAGAGTACCATAATGTACTCTACATTGGGTGAAAGTTGGCCTTCCATTTTCCTATCTATGGAGGCCAACTGCAAAAGGACGGTGGATGCCGTTTTGGCCTTGCACATGGTTAACAAGAAGAGGAACTTGGGAACGCGCCTGCTGGGAGAGTACAATAATGTATTCGACAAAGGGTGTAAGTTGGCCTTCCAGTTTCCCCCATCTATATAGGCCAACTGTCAAAGGACGGTGGATGCCGTTTTGGCCTTGCACATGGTCAACAAGGAGAGGAACTTGGGCACGTGCCCCAGCAGGGGAGAGTAACATAATGTACTCTACATAGAGTGCAAGTTGGCCTTCCATTGTCCCATCTATAGAGGCCAACTGCCAAAGGACGGTGGATGCCGTTTTGGCCTTGCACATGGTTAACAAGAAGAGGAACTTGGGAACGCGCCTGCTCGGAGAGTACAATAATGTATTCGACAAAGGGTGTAAGTTGGCCTTCCAGTTTCCCCCATCTATAGAGGCCAACTGCCAAAGGACGGTGGATGCCGTTTTGGCCTTGCACATGGTCAGCAAGGAGAGGAACTTGGGCACGTGCCCCAGCAGGGGAGAGTAACATAATTAACTCTACATCGGGGGCAAGTTGGCTTTCCAAAACAATTTTTTAACAGAAACAATGAATTTCACTTTCTCTGTTTTCCCAGGCTTGATATGTTCGAGAACCTAAGCTTGTTGATCGAAACTAACTCGAACGAGGACTCGGACATCCAGAGGAACTGCACCAAGGTAGTTCAGGAGATCTTGAGATAACATTCACAATCGATATCCAACAACCAAGGAACTTTCCCGATGAGGATGTGTCACATTGTGCTGTATGTTGGCACTAAATTAGCATTCCACTTCAGGCTAATCGATCGTGCCACCGTGGTTGATATTCCACCACACTGAGTTCCACAATTAGCCTCACATTTCCAGAAACAGAATACGATGCTGACGCCTAATTCGCGAGTACTTTTAAACACCAAAAACCTCCGAGCTCTACGACACCCCCCAAATCCTGCGAGGTTTTTGATCCACATAACGAACAGAAAGAACACAAAAAAAATAGTAGATGGACATTTTACTAACCTTAAACTGAAGTACTCAAAAATTAAATTCCTTTTTAACAAAACAATTAATTAACACACTTCTCAAACACATCTCTGCCAACACAAAACTCTTTCAAGATCATCATCTTGAAATTTCGTTCACACAATAAATACCCACACTTTATAACGAATAATTTAATGCCAATTTCCAATACATTTAACTCCACAACCAAATTAAACAACATCAGCAAAAAAATCGTGCCTTAACTCATCTGTGAGATTATTAAAAAGCCAATTAATATCAAAAAGTGACCAACAACATATCGACAGCAAAGCATATAGAAGCCTCACTTCCTACAATTCTCAAGCCCACAGACGTTATGGATTCTTCAAAATACACAAACCAAATAACGCTCTAAATTTTAAAATATCTAACATGAGAACTAATGTTCTCCTCTAAACTCAGAATTTCCTACTCCCTTCACTACTAACACTCAGCCACCATAATTCTTATAACATGAAAAACTGTCCTCTCTTAAAACATTCATCCACATTTCTCAAAATCCAGAACAACAAATTTTTGATACAAATAAAAAAAAAAATACGTAGACGACCTATAATTGATAGTCAACCAGGACACAGTATCAGAAATCCACAATTCATTTATCTCTTACTATCCCCACTTACAATTTAGATTGGACTCACATCTAACAACTGGCTTCCATTTCTTGACTTACTCCAAGTCAGAAACCAAGACGGCTCCATGCTTACTGACTGGTACACTAAACCTGCATACTCCGGACGCCTCCTATATTTTAACTGGTCATACCCTTATCATGGAAAAATGTGTAAAGGGGCAATAGTACCATTGTTAGACCGGCGTGGTCTTCTGCCTTAAAAAAGAAAGTTTATTATTATTAAGAAGATTGAGATGATCCATGCCCCTGAGAATATTAAAGGCAATGGTAAAAATGTCTTTTGATGTTGCACTCGTTCTCATGGGAAAAGCCGCGATAGAAATACGTATAGCTGCGATAGTAGTGTAATTGAATAAGGGGAAGGATCTCCCACTATTGTAACAGGCATGGAAAATCTGATGAAAATAACCAATTAAGTACATAGATGCTAATAATTTGTTTGGATAGGCGTTGTCACAAAAATTACGTCAGAAAAATTTTAAGTGGTTGAAAGAAGAAGAAATTGGTGTTGAAAATATATTAATCTCAGATGGCAAAACAGGCTATGTTTTAGAAGTTGATTTATCATTTTGTAAAGATTTAGAAATGCATAAAGAATTTAATGATTTGTCTTTAGCACCGGAATGCAGAATTCTACCGGGTGGAAAAGTAGAAAAACATTTCAATTATTCACAATTCCTTTATCTCTTACTATCCCGGCTTAAAATTTAGATAGGACTCGAATCTAACAACTGACTCCCATTTCTTGACTTACTCCAAGTCTTTACTTACGCCTCCTACATTTTAATTCGTCATACCCTTATCATCAAAAATGAATGAAAGGAGCATAACATGAATAACTCCATTTCCTAAAAACACTTAATCAAATCTCTCAAAATTCAGAACGACATATTTTTGATTTAAAAAAAAAAATACGTAGACGATCTATAATTGATAATTAAACAAGGCAAAGTAACAGAAATCCACAATGCCTTCAATTCTTACTGTCCCCGCATACAATTTAGATAGGACTCGCATCTAACATTTTTTTTTTTAAAGATATATATAACTCTTTATTTAAAAAAAAACATTATTCTATACATTATAATTTGTGATGGGGTACATTTTCCTTGCTCGTCTATCCCGAGACGTAACCCCTTCCTCAGAGAGGAGCCCAGGTTAATAGACTATCCGAGATAGACTATCCGGCACCCATCTTCTCCTTATCCTAGGATAAGAAGGAGACTAGGCAGGGAGTCAAGGAGGGAGTGAGAGGGGGAGAAGAATGCCAGTGCATTCACTCCCTTGATATTGTAACTAAACTGGCTGGAGTAGGAGGTCCCTTGGCCACCTCCTCTTGAGGCACCGGGGAGGGTGGTTGGGAAATCTAACAACTGACTCCCATTTCCTGACTTACTCCAAGTCAGAAACCAAGACGGCTCCATGCTTACTGACAGGTACACTAAACCTGCGGACGCCTCCTACATTTTAACTCACAAAACCTTTATCATCAAAAAATAGATGAACGCAAAATATATCATTTCAAGAACTCTTAATCTCTCCGAGAATGCATTTAATGTGGAAAATATTAAACGCATAAATTATATACATAATAATTGATTATTATTTATAAATAATAATAATTACAACTTAATGTACAAGTAAAGAAATATGAGAAATGAGTATTAAAAAACGAAGATTAGTAAAGATAGGTGTACAAAAAGAAAATTAGTGCCATGTTAAAATAAAAAAAAAAATGGAAAAAAAAATTAATAACCATTAGTCATTATAAAAATAAAAATAAACAAGATAAAATTTAGCANACATTTAATGAGCTCTCACAGGTCTTTTAACAAATGTCCAAAAATATCAATATATCAATATGCAGATAAAATATATTTTAAATGTGATGGATAATAAATTGGTAAGCAATATTTTGCAGTGTTTTGTAATTTACGTTTGGATTTGCATTTTTTTGTTTGGATATCAAATATTTTTATCTGTTCATTTTGAGAACTTGAAATTGTATTAATAGTAAAAATGTTCGAGTCCCGTCTTACCCAGGTTTTTATTGTGAAATAGAGGTCATTCCACTGCCTTTGGCAGTTTAGAATAGGGTGGTTACTTGTAGATAATCTCTGCCACAACTAACGTAACAGTGACATGGGACCATCTTCATTGAAACAACAATGGTTGACGAGAGCTTCTCTCATCAGAATAACGTCTACAGTTATCTATTTATCTATAACCCCCTGTTCTTCCACGTGAAAGGGACAATCAAGATGTAACCTCAGTTTTTAAACCCCTATGGTAATGTGTGTCTTATAATTTCTTGATAAAAGACTGGCCAGGCTAGGTCTCGAACACTCTGCGCCAGAAACAAGAGTCCCGAACGAATTTCCTCGACTAGACCGACGACTCAGCCTCTTACTTTATCCAAAAAATCTGGGAAAAGCCTCATCGACAAGAGAAGTCAAGTGTGGCGAAAAAACACGGAGAACCTGGATATCTTTAATGAGATTCAGACACACGAATAGATTTCATCGGTGATTGACAGATTTTACAGGTTTGTAATCAACTGGTCAATTGACTGATTCTAATCAATTTTGTCATATCAGAAATATTTCACCACTAAACTAAAATTCTATCGCCTTTAACATTGTCATGATAGTTGTTTAGAGTTGTATTGAAATAAACATTGGATACCCTGCGTATGTCTGCACCCAGTTTTAGAAGAAACTTAAATATATCTTCTTGACGAGCACTGAAGGACGCAGATTCTGAAAGGCGGGCAATCCAACAGAAAAGCGTCCATCAGCAAGCCCTTTCCGCATACGTCTCAAGGAAGAAGTCGAAGGCCAGGACACCTTCTTCGCGAGTCCCGAACGATGCTGTACCACCACCAGTCATTTTTCTTCTACGATCCAGCCGTTGCTTCTGGAACAAGTACAACACAAAGAAGTCATTAGTGGCCAAATGAAAACATTGTCAGTGATACATTAAAACATAGTAACTAGCGCTTACTTACGCAGAATACAATTTAATTTGAGAAAAAATTGCTTAAATGTTATTTTTTTTTAAATTATTTAAAGTAGTATTTTTAAATTTATTTATATGGTTATTACATTCTGTAAATAGTTTAAATTTTATAATTGCTCACAAGGTTATCTGATGGCCGTGAGTGGCATTGAATAAATTTAACTAGTTTCTATTGTTACAGAAGATCACGGGGCCATCTCCGTTTAAGTCGCCGAGTAGGTTTATCGGGATGGGTTTGGGAAGAGAGTTTATTGGCCTAAGGGATTAGGATGTTATTTGAGGCGGGAATGGAATTTGGAGAAACGATTGGGAATTAATTCGTTGACGACGAGGTCATTGTGAAGGGTAGAGTTGGATACATAGAAGGGAGCATTAACAATGTTTGTGAGGACTTTGGACTGGAAGGATTGGACGTTGGAAGATTTAGCGGTACCCCAGAGTTCTATACCGTATGTCCAAATAGGTTTAAGAATAGTTTTGTATATTGTTAATTTGTTGTGTACTGATAATTCCTATGTTCGTCCGAATAGTCCTATGTTCGTCCGAATAATTTATTTTTATACGCCTTACCTTGCACCAAGCGGCTATATGGTTGAGATGCACTTGAAGGATATTAATAGCAACTTTAGGATCAGGATCTGACGCGATGATGGCCGTATCTTTGGCAAAGGTAGCAAAGAGGGTATCAGCAATCGTTGGAAAGTCAGAAGTATAAATTATATAGAGGATCGGTCCGAGCATACTACCCTGAGGAACTCCCGCTTCTACAGGCCACTTACATGTTAATAGAAAATTTGTACTGTAATCAGCTACTTTGCACGTTACATGCACTTAAAATTGTTCAGAGAATTCTGAACAAATTTTTGAAACTTTTTTACAATTTTTTCTTCGATGCTACCTACTAGATACCAAAAATCATAGTCACTGATGAATATATAGATATTTGTGTGTGAGCGCCTGTCGACGCTTAAGCCATTAGCCAAAGTTCAAATGGAGAGTTTTTGACAGTAGAGATTATTTGATGGCGTTCAGTCAAGGTTGATCCATAAAATATATACAATTTTTTTTTAATGCAGTTTTTTTATTATTAGATTATTTTAGTTGGGGTACGGTCAAGGTAGATCCAAAAAAATACAAATTTAAAAAACTGTATTTTTTTAAAAGATTACACTGAACAACAAAGTTTTTGTTTCGGGGTTGAAATTAGCTGATTTTAATGTATTTCCACGTGTTAAAACCGAAAATGACCATAAAAATTATATATTAGCTCTTGTTTTCAAGACATAGTATCATTCTATTATATATATATTGAGTTTTCAACAAATGAAATATTTCATCACCAACAGTTGGTACACATGTTTGTTTACATAACACCCCTCTCATCAGCTGTTCATAAGTAGTAAACATAACCTTTGCGAGTTTGTCAATTGTACGCACGTGGTTGCTATTGAAATTATCGTGTGAAGTTGATTTTTAAATTAATTTAAGTGCTGATCTGAAATGCCTCGAAAGTGTGTGAATTCTGTCGATAGCTTTTGCTATATATGTGGTGAAATAAAATTTAAGGCTCAGAAACGTAAAATGTCACCTATCATTAAGACTGCCTATGAACATTATTTTGGTGTAAAAGTTGGGGACCAAGATAAATCATGGGCTCCTCATATATGTTGTAATTCTTGTTCCGTCATATTGCGAGAGTGGCTGAAAAATAACAAGCGGGCAATGGCTTTTGCAGTACCTATGGTTTGGCGTGAGCCTACCAATCATACAGACGACTGTTATTTCTGCTTAACTCCTCCCATTAAGCAAGGTTTATCTATGAAGAAAAGAGGAACGGTGAAATACCCTAATCTCCCATTTGCTCTTCGGCCTGTACCACACTCAGACAATTTGCCAGTCCCTTCTCCACCCCAAAACTATGAAATCTTAGAGGAAAGTGATGAAGTCTGTTTACATGAAGCAACCCATCCTTCTACATCCTATGACCCTGATTTTGATGTAAGCGATAGGTCTAGTGATCCGCACAGAATTAGTCAAGCAGAGTTGAGTGACCTTATAAGAGATCTTGGCTTGTCTAAGGAAAAGGCTGAGCTGTTAGGGTCAAGACTACAACAGTGGAATCTTCTAAAACATGATGTGAAAATATCTCAGTACAGACAGCTCAGTACAGGATGCTCCAGAAGTGTTTTATAAAAGACAAGCTAAACGACAGCGATCTTACAATACATCGGATTGACTTAATTGAAATTTAGTGGTACAAACCTCTTTTATTTGTCAAAACACTAAGAATAATGTTTTTTTTAATCAATTTTGTACTTAAAATATTCTAAAAGAAACATAACAATATTGTTCTGTATATCTCAAAAACCAGAGCTAATAAAAAAATTTCAATGTTATTTTCGTTTTATCACCCCAAAATTAGTAGTAATAGACAAATTTAGTGTAGGAAGCATTCAAAAAATATTTTTTTGTTGTGCAGTGTTATCTGCCAACGTTTCGGCGTACATTGTAAGCCATCTTCAGGGCTGTAGAAATACAATGTCTTGAGAATACAATAATAATTTACAATATTAAAATACAGAATTACCATAATGTAATGTGATATCAAAAGTATGAATGTAGAAAGCTTTGTAATAGAATTAAAAAACATGCAGACAACCACTTATAAAAAAAAAAAAAAAAATTGAATAACATTAAAACAGTAATTTACCATACCTGTCTATCATGAAGACGAGAGAGGACGTCCCATCTCAAAGTTCACATTTCCATGACTAAGACAAAATATAATTTTTTTGAAAAACACCGTGGGTGGTGGAAGGGTGGGGGGGAAGGTAAGAGGCGGAAGGTACAAAGGGACATTTCCATGACTAAGACAAAATATAATTTTTTTGAAAAACACCGTGGGTGGTGGAAGGGTGGGGGGGAAGGTAAGAGGCGGAAGGTACAAAGGGAAAGCGGCCTGTTGCAAGAGAGGGCAATAAAAAGGACAAAGGAAAAAAGGAAGGGTATTATTGGGAATAAGTAACTTTGGAACTGGGAAAAATGTTTGACAGGTTTATTGAGAAGGAGGGCTAATGGTTTTTAGAATGTTGAAAATTTTCAATCCTCAATTTCAATCAAATTCTCAGTCCTTTCTCGTCTTAGACAGGTGTGGTAAATTACTGTTTTAATGTAATTTAATTTTTTTTTTAATAAGTTGTTGTCTGCATGTTTTTAAATTCTCTTACATAGCTTTCTACATTCATAATTTTGATATCACATTACATTATGGTAATTATTTAGTATATTATAATATTGTCAATTACTATTGTATTTTCATGACATTGTATTTCTAAGCCCTAAAGATGGCTTACAATGTAAGCCGAAACTTTAGCGGATAATCTTTTAAAAAAATACACTTTTTTTTTAATTTTTTGTTTTTTTTATCTAACTTGACCGAACACCGACTAAAATCATCTAATAATAATATCTGCGGTCAAAAAACTCTCCTTTTATAGTTTTTTTTATCTGTTGACGTTACAGCTTACGTTTTAAGTCATCTTCAGAACTGTTAAAATTTAATGTCATAAGAAAAAAAAAAGGATTGACATTAATATTACATAAAATTGACAAAACAAAAAATAATGTAAAATCAAATGCTGTGAAAAAGGAATAATAAGTTTGTAGAAAATGTACCACACCTCCATATCATGAAGGCGAGAGGGGATGTGTTTTCACCTGGATCAATTGTTCACGACGCGACAGACTTTTTTTTTTTACTTTAGTAATTAATTTTAAAAGGTCAATTGGTTGATCTTAGGATACGCGGAGGGACCACCGTATTTTAGTATATTCTGATTTTAACCTGTTGCTCTGTAACCTGTATTTTACCTTACAAAATAGTATATAGCCTATTATTCGTTCAGATCCAATAAAGTAATTTAATTTGATTTGAGGTTATAAATTCATAATCAAATAATCATAATGAAGATCGACTTTGTAAATGTGAATTTAAAATTACCTTGCAAAAATCACAAGGTTCTTATTTACAGCTCTTAGAAGAATGATGGGTGCTTCAACAAAGAAGAATCCGAAGATAGGTGAAAGAGGAGAAAGTAGTTCCAAGAACATTTATCTAAATTTGGCTTCACGCCAAAGAGAAAGATATCATAGAGAAAGGAATACTAACCTGACAATAACTTCCACAATGTGACGTCACACTCAAAGTTGGCATTGAGTTCTTCCTGCATGGTGGCGTTGCTGATGAGTCTCGAGATGGAGACTCTTCTGGCTCCCATGAATACCATACATATCGTCCTGTCTCTTCTGCTTACAGGTTACACCATTCCTTCGGCAGCCATTTTACCTTTCTTCAGTATACAAATGTTATACAAACAGCTTCATCCTGGCAAGGGAAGACAAGTAAAATTAAATATCCTTTGATGTTGTCGAACTTTGGGGAATACTTTGTTACCATAAAGGTATAAATCATACACATGCGAATATGAGCTTATTTTCCTTAGGGCATTCTAGCTATAGTGGTTGGTGCTATTTCGCGACTTATGAAACATTTCACCTAGCGAACTTAGAAGGTGCAAAAAGTATGGTCTGTTGAAAAAAAAAAAAAAATACACACACACAGTTGTCTGTAATGTCATGTTTTGGTGGGCTCTTTTTTTTTTAAAGTAAAGAACCTAATTAAGTATTTTCGTTTTCCTTTTCTAACTTTCAGTTTTCATAATATTATCCCAGATTATAAATGTTAGAAAATTTAAATTTATAAATGTTATTTCTACAAATGTTTTTTTGCAAATTTAATAATGATGATGATTTTGAAGATTATTGACTTTGGTTTTCTCTTCCCAACCTCCCAACCTATATCGCTTATCAATTTGACCTATAAAAGAACTCTTTTACAAATAAAATAATTTATCAAAATAAGAGGAACAATTAATATCGGATGTAGTTTCATTATTTTTTAAATTGTGACGACTTGAGAGCAAAGACAAATATGTGTGTGTATATATTTAATATTCAGTGCCGTATTCTGAGCTTCTCCGAAGGATCAGTGGAAATCTGTTAAGATAATTCAAAAGTCGCGTCATGGTATTAACTTAAATAGCTTCAATTCCCTACGAGAAATCTGCTATAAAGGTTATAGATCAGATTAATTGTCTTTTATTTTTTTCTATTTAAAAAAACATTTGTGTAAGACAATATTGCACCTTTCACAAACGCTCGATGTAAGCGTTTAATTATAGTTCATTTATGATCTGTAGTTAAATGATTATGATAAACCTATCATAATGATTTACTATCTAATGAGAAAAGGAAGAAGAATTTGTAAATAAATCTAATGAATGACATTTTAAAAATCAAGATATATAATGTGAAAGGGCTGTAGAAAATATATTAAAGAAGAAAAAAACTAAAGATAACTATAATGTTTAAATAAAAGACAAGGATTTTGAAAAGAGAATATTGTAGCACTTACCTCCTCGACAAAAGTTTACAATAGGAAGTGATGCCCAAATTCATTCTTGAAGTTGAATTAGCACATTTGTTTTATCTGAACAGTAAATCCCGGTGGGAAAATCTCATATTAAATGACATTCCCTCGAGAGAAGTGAGGTAAATTAAATGATATCTGTGTACTGCAAATGAGAATGACACACTGCTATTTCCTGCGAGATGTCCTGCATTGTCCTGAGCTAAGAGTTGGTGTTATCTTTGCTGGAGGATTTGTGATAATCTGGAGGTCGAAGATCAATGTTGCAATAAGAATAGGAGTTAAAAGTAACTCTTGATAACAGACGCCATTTAGTAACTAAATTCAAATTCTGAACAAGGCTTAGTCGATGGCGCTGTCAATCAGGCGCTGCGGGTCCGAGTCCCTCTATATGCAATTTAGTTTTGGGAAATAAAAGCCTTCTCAGTGCATTTGCTGTTTAATGTAGGACGGCTACCTGTAGATAGTTCCTAAAATTAGACTGATGGTAATAGATTCTTGTTAATTTAATTTAGTATAATTTATAGTTTTTAACTTGACATTAAAGTAAATAATCTAAATTATATATAATATATTTTATTCGGTTGGCCTTAATCGAAAAATTTGCTTTTGATATTTCTGATAATCTCCCACTTCCATTCGTGCCAATTCGTTCTGTAACAAATTGTGTTTAAAACCAATATGCCGAATATCATTAAAAAAAACTACCATAAACACACACATATAATACTGTAATTTTTATTTATAATTCATTGTATTCATAAATAATGGAATGTGGGATTACTTTACCACAATTATCACCATGATTCGATTTTTACTATAATTTTAGTTGTCTAGTGGGTGGGATAGAAGTAGAAGATTAAAATCTTATCATGAAAATGACTCAATGGCTAATAGTAGTTAACAAATAGGATTGGGAAAATCGGGATACCTATAATAAATAAAAACAAAGAAAAATTTGAATATAGTATGAACGACCGAATTGGTTATTTGGTTATTGGTTATTTTAAGTTATTGAAATTTGTAGTAAAGTTAATTGTAAAATACAATTGAAATGTATTTATTATACATGTACCGTTTTGGCCAAAATTTACGGACAGACAGCTTCTTCTATTGTTATATTTTATCTTCCCTAAAGCTATTATTACATTTTTTGAAGTTACATGTTAAATACAAATAAAGATTAATACTTTTACAGACCAATTTTGTCTAATACTTGCCTAAATATGACAGATTGTATGTGATGGTTCCACTGGTTTTGGTCCACAGTATTTTTAAACTTCGTTAATTTCTCCTCATTATTATCATACGAATCGCATTAAATTATTAAGCCTGCTTTTATAAACCGATTATGACCTTTATAATAGCTTAAATCAGTCGAAATGGAGTTTAAGGTATCCAAATTGAAAAAAGAACAATATTTTCGTTACTGTTAGAAAAATCTACTGAATGTAGTATGAGTAATGTAATTTTCTTGGATTATTATACTACACATTGTGTGTGTGTGTGTGCGATCGTGCGTGCGTGCATGTGTGTGTGTGTGTGTGTGTGTGTGTGTATGTGTGTATGTGTGTGTGTGTGTGTGTGTGTGTGTGCGTGCGTGCGATCGTATGTGTGTGCGTGTGCGTATGCGTGTGCGTGTGTGTGCAGATATTAGTCAGGGTGTCTGCCAGGCTCAGAAAAAATATATACTCCATAATTAACTTGTAAGTCATCATCAGTTACAAGATTGATGGAGAGATCACCTAGGAAGGTTTTGTTCACATCTCCTATAATATAATATCAAGTATATATATAT